>JANHZU010000002.1:804129-814151 GCA_032468055.1 Acrochordus granulatus
TATAAATATGTTGCCTTTCACCTCCCAGTTTGGATAACTCAATGATTGTGCAATCTTTCCTTGAAGTTTGCCCCAGCGTTTCGCAAACTCTTTAAGTAGAACAGGGAGCATCCAGTTTTCAAGTGAGTTTCCCAGGGACGATCCTAATTGTAGCTTCAGACAGACAGGAGAGACTTCTCTCCATTTAGATCTTGTTTCTGTTTATTCTTTTGACAGCCTGCTCATACTGCTTATGGAGATCTGGGAAATGACCAAAAATACAAATGATTCCTAGAAAAAAAATCATTTGAACCACACACGCACAAAACACAAAGTTGCATATGAAACTCTCCTGGCTTGCAAAATCTTGGCTGTTCTAGAAAGTCTTCGGATCCTCAATGCTGCAGACAGGCAAATGCCAGAATACTGCATAAATTAGAGCTTTCAGAGTAATTATATATTGAATTTCTGTTATTTTATGCGACTGTTACTCCTGCATCATTTGCAGTTGCTACTTTTGCATAACCCTTAGAGTGGCTTTGATTAAAGCAGTATATGAATTCATAACAAAGTAAAAAATAAATGGAAATGTTAGCCCTTTATGCTCACTGATAAAATGTGTCTCTGCATCTGATTTCCTTTCACAGAAAGGAACTTGAGAAAAGACAAAAGCCTCTTCTCTTCTTTGGTGGGCTTCAGCATCTTTTGATGCCTTGCGCTGAAGGACTGTGATTTGTGACAAAATACAGGCAGTCCTTGGCTTACAACCACAGTGGGGTCCAGAACTTCCGTTGCTAAGCAACGAGGTTATTAAGCGAGTCGCCGCATTTTTGCTACAGTTGTTAAGTGAATCATTGCAGTTGTTAAGTGAATCCCATAGTTCCTAAGTGAATCCACCTTCCCTCGTTGACTTTGCTTGTCGGAAGCCAGCCTTGAAGGTCACAAATGACAATTGCTTGACCCTGAGACGGTGCAACCAGTGCAAATACACGCTGGTTGCCAAGCGCCTGAATTCTGATCATGTGACCATGGGGATACTGTGATAGTCATAAGTGCGAGGACCGTTCATCAGTTACTTTTTTTGGTGCTGTTTTAACTTTGAGCGGTTGCCAAAGGAATGCTCGTAAGCCAAGGACTACCTCTGTTGCAGTCTGGAGTGCTCCATTCTTTCTTCCAGGATAGTCCCCTTCCATTTCCAGTTGCTTAAGCTCCTTTTGGATAGTTTTCTGGGGTTCCCTCTTAAGGTTTTATCCATAGGCATATGGACGTGTGTGGGTGCATACCCTCCCGCACACCCTGGATATATAAGGGTGGCCATTCAGCGTGGCTTGATGTCAGCAAGCACACTCTCTGGGAAAGCGGACTGCTCGGGACGCAACTTTCAGCCTTCTTTCTGGTTAAAAAACTGTGTAAAACACCCACCCACCCCGTTGGTTGAAACCGTCTTCCTCAAAAGCTGCCTCCATCTGGGCTGTTCGGTTGCAATACGCGCTTTTATTTATTTTATTTTATTGTATTTATTAATTTGATTTATATACCGCCGAAATCCGGAGAGTCTTTTCCCCCTGTCCATAAGAGCGTAAGCACAGAAAGGCGCCTTGCTGGGTGGGATCCCCTCCAGCGGTCTGTTCTCGCGGTGGCCCCCTCGTTGCCTTCCCAGCGAACAGCCATGGACCTCGAGGGCTTCCACGAGTCGGCTCGACCCCTCCTTCAAAGCAAAGAGCCAAACACCTCATTTCGTGCCCAGACGGCCATCGTTGTTCATCGTTTTGTTAAAAAAAGCCAACCACATGTAAAAAAAGAAAAAGACAGAAAGGCTTTAATCATTTTATTTAATTCCACTCTTCCTTCAGGCCGCTTGGATGGTGTACCCTATAAGAAGAACCTTTCCAAGCAGGATGTTTGGGAATAGTCTAACTTTTCCTGGAGCTTGGAGGAGTACATATACAGCCCCTTGGTAACATTTGATTAAATGTATTTGTGTTGTTTATTTGCGTATTCAAAGTCCGCTGGCACTTTCTCTTTCCATGCATTGTTTCAATCAACCTGTCAAAAGAGCAGCCAAACATCGATGCCTAAAAACAAACACACGGCAAACAGATTCTGTAAAATGCCCCGTTTTTGAAAAGCTCTTCCTAAAGTTTATGCCACAAAGCATTTGTTCGATTTTAGAAAGTTGGAGCATTCCTGGCTTACTTATATTGTCGCAACAGTGTCTTCCTGTGAAATTCAATATGGCAGATTGTCTTTAAATTTACATTGCAGCTTCTCCCGCATTAATCCAGCACATGTAAGAAACTTTAAGCGACGTTGCCAGTGCTACCAGCGGATGCAAGGCTGGGAAAGGCCGACTTTCATGCACGTTTGTTCCTTTCTGACGTCTGGATCTCTGGATCACAAATTCACTTTGGAGTTTTTTATGTCGAGCAATTGATCTGATAAAGAAATGGCCTGTGCTTAAAACACATTTCCCCGCAGTGCTGTCTCTGAAAATACCATCGCCAGAATTTCCTCGCGTTCCTTGCCTAAATGAATATGTCCAAGAACAACCCTGTTCTCGAAAAATTGACTATTATTTCCTTCCTGTGAAAATCCAGAGGTAGCATTTTCTGCCATCTGTGGCATTCCAATGCGGATCCACAGATAGCCAACAAATTCACTTTCCCTGGTTTTGGAAGCACTTCCGGTCCCTCCGCAAGTGTAATAAGGAAATTATATGCATTAAGTGTCATGGGAAGATGGCACTCTAAGGGACTGAATGGATGTTTTTCATTCCAAAAAGAAGAATGTGGATAAATCAATACAGGTTGCCTTCGGTGGTGGTGAAGTTCTTGCGGTGGGAAAGCCACATCAATCGTGTGCAACTTGACTGTTTAATAATAGTAATAAGAGTTACTGTTGTGGCAAGTCGTGCTTATAACTACGTAAACATGATAGGATTTAGCTTTGTTCCCAAACCTTGCATTTCTCTTCTTTCCTCAATTACTTGCACAATCTCTTCTTGCCCTATACCTGCTTGGGTTTTGGTGGTTCTTTGATATACATGTATTGGCAGGTAAGGAGTTTCGTCTGGAAAAAAACAACCTTCCCTCATAGTCTAAGCAAATGCTAAGTGCGAGAAAAGGATCAGTATGTAGTTCCTTCAGTTTTTAATCTGTCGAGTAATTATTGCTTTCCGGGCTGGGATGTTTGCTTTCAGACATTTCATTACCTAGCTAGATAATGCACTGATAAGGTTATTTAGCTGGGTAATGGAACGTTTGCAAGCAAACAACCCAGCTCAGCATCAAGAACTCCACAGTTCAACCCTGCTTTACAGATATTCTCTTCAACTGAAGTTTTTAATCTGAATGTTGATTCTTTGTAGAGTCCTAAAAATCTACTTACTGATAGTATTTCCAGGAATTTATATGATGCTGCATACTCTTGCGGGTTATTATTATTTTTTAGCTCACTAGAATTTAGGGCTTTAGATACCAAACTCGTGTTAGAATCAGTCCTGTCAGTGCTGGAGGTCTATCTCTATCTCTAAATCTATGTATATAGTATTTCTGATCATCATGTTTAGGTATTGAAAAAGCATATGCTTAAATTCAGCTATTTTTTTAACAACTGAGTAGTTGCAGCAAGATAAACTTTTATTTAAATTTTATAGCAAGAAGGTAGTAGTTCAGCCCTTTTTTCAATGGGTACTGTATGCACATTCAGCACAAGTATTTATACCTATTCATGTATATTGAATAAACTAGGATTTATTCAGCAAAGCTACAAACACTTATCCGTTTTTTTGCTTCCTTTCTTACCAAGGCATGAACAAGTTCCTCATCCTCATTCATTCTTGCAGCTGGTACTGTGAAATAATCCAGATGTGTGGGCAGTCTCACCACCACATCTGTCACCTCATTGATCACCAAGGTTGATTCCTCTCATGAAACCAGCTAAACGGGAGTCTCTTCCTCTCTCATTGCCAGATTGCTCACTTGGTGGAAGAGGAGGACCATTGCTGATAGTAGATGTGGACCACTCTTTAGTCAAGGGTATACAATGGCTGAATTACATTCCCTCATTCTTTCTCAAAAACATCCTGTGAAATAACAAAAAATAGATTATTGGTACATTTATTCATAGGTCAAAATGACTTCTCCCAAACAGAATAGGATTCATTCTATAAATCTTTTGTAGCTTGCTATCATAAAGAAGGACAAGAACAGAAAGACATATCTGAGGTCAGCTAATGGGTCACTGCTAAGAAAATAGCCCAGAATATATGGCAAAAGTCAGCAAATTTCCAAAATAACCATGACTGTTTTCTCTGCCTGCTAATTGTAACTTCTTTATAAGGCAACTGAACAGCATAACTGAAAACACACAACTTAGTACACAATGAGGATGTTCAATTAATGGCCATAATTAACTTTATTTCAACACCTCCTCTTGGTGACCAGAACTTGCTGGAAAATTATTTTCTTTTGCAGTTGGCTTTTCAAATTCAAACACTTGGTCCGGGTGAAATTCACTAAAAATACCTTTAATGAGGAGATACTGTTACATCAGAAGTCAACTGGCCTTTCTGCAGTGGTGCACCATGGTGCTGATAAAGTGATGGTGAGGTAGTTCCTTGCTGGAGCCTGCAAATGAAAAATCTCATAAAATGAGCTGAAAATAAACCAGTTTTTCAAACTAAGATTGCATTTGGCCCTACTAATCTCTCACTTCTCATTTGCTTGTGGCCTTATCAATAGGCAGGCTGAGAATGCTACACACACACTCATGGATAGACAGACAAATACATATATACGCACCCCCCCACATGAATATATGTATGCATAGCCTGGGCACTGCCCAAAAACATTTAAAAGCTTGCCAATCCCTCTGGAGATTTTGAATGGTTCAAACTGGTTCTTTTATCGGAGTGACCTGTTTTAGACCTGGCTGTTTTTGATCTCGGCCGAGCCTTCCTTCCGCAAGCAGTTGGTATCCAGAGTTGGCTTGCCTGTCTTGGTGCGAACCAGGTGAATTGAGACTACACTACAGCATCCAGATTCCTAGGCTGGCTGGGATTCTGGGGGATGCCAACCCAGTCCATCCAGAAGCTAAGGGGAGTCTTTTCAAAAGCTTTTTCACACCAACTTTGCTTTCAGTTTTGGCCGGTAATCTCTCCTCTGTGATCTATTTGCCACCTGGGACTTTTGAGACTTAATACACAATTGCTTGTAATGCATGTGTGATACTTAGAGGAAGAAGCTGTTCAAGAGCCAATTACTGTGTTGACCAAATTCCCAGAAGGCAAAGTTTGGCGAGAAAAGCATATTTTCTGCCCTCCTACCACGTCTTCTTCCTTTGACGTGACCTCAGCCTAAATTGCTCTTGATGGCTGAATCACTTAAAAAATAGACTTTTCAGGTTTTAATTTGTTTCTCTCCTGGGAGAGAGTTTTGAATTGGATGTCCAATTCCATCTTTAATAGTTTTGAGAAATAATTTTTCCTCTCTTACTGGCCCTCATCGAATTTTTTCTCTCCTGCTTTCTCACATGATAAGTCTTCAGTTGTAAGTAGGATGCACCTTCCCGTTCTGGAAAAATCAAATAGTTTTTCTTTGCTTTGTAGTATAGCAAACTTTGGGATGAGGTCAAATACAAGCTCCTTTTGCACAATTTCCAGCCTGCCTTTTCTTTCTGTTTTTTTCTTGTGCCCAAATGAATTTAGCAATTGTGTAGTGTTGTCCATGTGGTTTAATCTCATCACACCAGGCAGATTTTGAATATAAGAAGGTTTCTGTTTTGGTTATGAGCTTGTTGGAACTAAGACAAACTATTTCTGCAGATAGGGCTGGAAAATCATGAAAATATAGGCAGAAGGGACAGAAGTCATGAAGGGAAGCAAAGAGAACCACAGGCTTAAGGTGATGCCTGATGAGTGATTTGTTATAAGGAGGTCACCCAACGTGGTTTGTTCAGTTCTGCTGACTCACTTAAAATAACCAAAAGAGGTGGTGGATTTTTTCCATTTAATATATTTTCTGTTTTCCTGTCTTTTTTGATCCCAACAATGATGTCCTCAGAGCAAAGGGAAAAGGTTTTCCCTGCCAGCCCTGTCAGACTCTAGGAGGCGGTGCTCATCTCTGTTTCCTAGCCAAGGGAGGCAGCATTGTCTGAAGATGCTTCTGTGCTCATGAATAGATGCCAAGGCGCATGGAACGCTGTTACCTTTCCCACCAAAGGCAGCACCTATTTATCTACTTGCATTTGTACATGCTTTCGAACTGCTAGGTTGGCAGCAGCTGGAGCAAGTAATGGGAGCTCAGCCCGTTCTGTGGCAGTGCTCGGGTCTCGAGCTGCCGATCCTCCGGCTGACAAGCCCAGCGTCTTAACCGCTTGGTCACTGCGCCCCGCCATGTTCCCTTGATACCTCCAATTTTCTTTCCCTGTCTATTGTTTTCCTCTGTTTCTTTGCACTGTTCATTTAAGAAGGCCGCCTTATCTCTCCTTGCTATTCTCTGGAAATCTGCATTCATTTGGGTAGACCTTTCCCCTTCTCCCTTGCTTTTTGCTTTCCTTCTTTCCTCAGCTGTTTGTAAAGCCTCATCAGACAGCCATCTTGACCTTAGAGCATCCTCTGCCTAAGTTGTCTTCTTTTTCAATTATCCATCTAACCTGGCTTGGCAGAGAAAAAGGTTTACATCAAATCAAAATACAGCTTGCTTGGTTTTCATTTAGTGTATTTTGTGAATTTGGCAATTGTTGCTTAATCAATAAGCCGGCGTTAAATAACCTGTGGTTTGGCCTGACCTGAGAAGCCAGTCATAATAGATTGGAGGGATAGTACAGAATGCTGAGCCAAAAATGATCTGTTGTTGGTTGCCGGACATATTGTTGTAAGCTGGGTTTGCACGCAATGCAAAGCTGTAATGCTGCAATATCTATCAAGTATTCTTCCCAGTCTGACTTTTTCCCATTAAGAATGCCAATGGGGGGTGGGAGGGGGAAGCTGGCATGCTACCAAGTTTATTTTTGTAAGAATGCCTTGGGCCCAAACAGGCTTCTTAAGTTTTGAAGATGCAATCCAGGGCTTAGTTTGAAAGAGCCGTGCCCATCTGTGTAGACAAGAAGATAAAATAGAATAACGGGGGGCATCTGATGGATGGGAAGATTTACAGAGATAAGGGAAAATATCTGGGAAATCTGATTCGGAACGGGTGGCTTCCTCGAAACTATTTTGCCAGCTGCCCTGAACAGCTGAGGATCCCTTCTGTAATGAGTAAGTATAGTGACACTCACCCCAGAAAAACAAACCAAGGGAGTGTGATGACTGAGAGGATTATTGCTGCCATACCTATAAACATCACTGCTTGATGGGCATTGATAGCCTTGTTCTATATTAATGTCTTTTATCCTCTTTTCAAGTCATTCAGATGGTTGGTCTTTGCTACAACTTGCATTAGGCTGTTCTGTTGCTGTAGTGTTACGAATGTTAGGTATACCGGTGTCCCACGGATGACACTAGTGTATGTGATGTTAAGGTTAACATTTCAGGATGTTAAAAAAGGCAGTTCCTTCATGCAGGTAATCTTCGACTTACAGTATGTGTGTAATGAACCTAGCAATCATGGTCATAGGTCATGACGGTCGTAACGTGAGTTGTTATGCGACTGACACAATTTTACAATCTTTTTTTATAGTGGTGGTTAAGAGTACCCATTGTTCGCTGTGAGCTGGTTTTTGCTGGAAATTGGAAGTAAGTACCAGTTTCTGGTAAGAATGTCATAAGTCATGGTCACATGACTATGGGATGCAGCAAAAAGCCAGTGGCTGAGCATCCGAAATGTGGTCATATGTCTGCAGGGTCATATATCTGCAGGCAGCCATTGGAAATTCAGAACCGGGTCATAAATAGATTTGAGGAGGGTGGGGTGTCTGGCGGTTGCTAAACAACCGGTCGTAAATCGAGGGCTACCTGTATACATTGGAGGTGGAGTTCTGATCTTGGTCTTTGACTGTCAACCGGAGGAGAAGGGAGAAGGTACTGTGGAAATGGACTTCTGCTCTGAGGTCTTTTGTTGCTCAGCAGGCAAGTGCACAGGCTCTCTCTCTCTGTCTTCCACCTTCCTTGTCTTGTTTTCTTCTTCCCCATACCACAAGAGATGCTCCCTTCATTTTGCTGCATTCAACTGCAAGCATCCTTAAATTTGGAGCAGGATGAAAGAGAAAAGAGTCACCTCTCCAGCACCATTGGAAGCATTGTGAGGAATTGAACTAGGAGGAGGTGGTGCTTTGCCATGGGCGTTCAGTACCAAAGTTGGACTGATTTAGCTCCCTGGCAAACTGGTTTGGCAGGAAAATGGTCAAAATCAGTCCCTGTTACCTAGTTTAGTACTAGTTAGAGCCCTGGCAGCAAATTGAGGTCACAATGCTTGTTCAACAGATTGTGGTTAAACCGTTGCTTTGAAGAACAGTCACTGTCTTCTTCAGTAGGATTTGCAGCCAGAGTCAGTGACCATTTAATAAAATTATATCTGGGGAGATTTAATGGGAAGCTTATTTCTAACTTCGAACTGAAGGACAACCTACTTAGGGAAAGGGAGATCAGAAGGCTCTAGATGTGCATATTGTGACAATTGTTTGAGCAGCTCATTTGGGATAATATGTCGCTCAGTTGAGGGAGGGGGTATACCACTCCCTTTCCCTGATTGCATTCACTTTTCCTGCTAAACTCTGACTTTTTAAATTTTGATTTATTGAATAAACTGCAGCGAGTTCACACAAGAAGTTAAGGCAAAACCACAGAAATCAAATTATGCCTTTCTGCTGTAGACTTCTATCCATAGCAGAGATGAAGAGGTGCTTCTAAGCCATCTCAGCTGGACCCCTCCACTTGTGAGCACCTCAGGTCTCTAATAGTGCAGCCGTACCCAGTTCCTGGGGGAAGCACTTGGATAGCATTCCTGGGGAAAGGAGAAAGGAAAGCTTCCTTTTGAGTAAGTGGTATACCTGTGAGCCAGAGGTTTGCATCTATTTTTCACTGATTTCCAGCCCTCCAGTGTTTGTGAAGGTGTCCTTATATCCCACTAAACCATAATTTAATGAGCAAAACCTAACATTGTGATAGAAACTACCATATGTTCAGTGACCATTCAAAGTTATGATAGTGCTGAAAAAATAACTTTATGGCACATTTACCATTTGTGACCTTCACAGTGTCCTCAGTCACATGAATACCATTACAATCAGTACACATTGTCCTGTGTCTTAACCTTTGTCCCCCCTCACCTTACAGAGTAGAGAGATTAGAGAGAAAGAGATTACAAGAAAATAAACTCTTTGCTGTTCTGCACATCGAAAACAATGCAATCATGCCAGCAGCCTGGGACTGGGAGCTTCAGGGGCACACTACGCAAACAGCTTATTGCACTCTCTTAAAATCACTTCCCAGTTTGTCTGCTCTGTAGACGGAGGGAAGCAAGCAATTTCTGTACATGAATTTCTCCTTTGCCTGAACCCAATCCCCACCATCACAGAGCAAAGAGAGGAAGGGATTATAAGGGAGTAACCTATTTAATCTTCTGCACATTGAGAGCAATGTGATTGCATTGGCAGTGGAAAAAGTGACACAATGGGTAGATTACTGTTTGTTACAGAAATTGTTGCTTTTCTCCCCCCTTCCCTTGCACAACAGAAAAAAAATGGAAAGGAAGAGATTTCAAGAGAGTATTTTAAACTGTTTATGTAATGTGCCCATAGCTCCTAGCCCCAGGCTATAGTGTTATTACATTGCTTTTGATACTTATAAGAAGCAAACAGAAACAGAAGCATTCAAAAAAGGAAGGAGGTAGGAGGCAAGCAAAAGCCAAAACTGTGAAACGGGGCACTCTTCTGTCTTTCCAGCAGGAAGCAAACCCTTCACTTAGCAGCAGGGTTGCTGGTCCCAATTAGTACTATCAATGGTAGAGGGGATACATTGCACAAAGGAATGTCCAATTCCTTCCTTCCTTCCTTCCTTCCTTCCTTCCTTCCTTCCTTCCTTCCTTCCTTCCTTCCTCCCTCCC
>JANHZU010000002.1:814251-833173 GCA_032468055.1 Acrochordus granulatus
TCGCAACATAGTGAAATGGTCATAGCTGTTTCTCTTAATTTTAAGAACTGCTGAGTTCTTATTTCCCTTTGGTATATATGCCAGATCCCAATGGGTGCAAAAGCAGACCATGCTGCCTCTGGTCCTGGCATCTTGCAAGCATTCCCTCTTTTCTAACAGCAGAATGATGTGATACTTATTGTACAGTTATGCATCTTTGTATCTTGCAATTTTACTCAGAAAGTTTCATTTTTTACGAGAACATATTTTATGTCAGTCTTTATTTATATAAGCCTCCCTTTCCTTTCTTGCTCTAAAACTGCTGGCTGAACTTGAGCTCATCATAATGGAATTCTTCTCTCTGTATGGGTGAGGTTCTTATACCATAATTATTAACATCTGCAGCTCTTGTTTGGACATCACGCTTGGCTTTTCATGGTCCTCAATGTATCTGTCTCTCAGTCTTGGATGCAACTTTGTACCTTCACCACCCAAATCCAGGACTTGCTTGAAGTCTGCTGGAGTTCTTATAGGAATCCTTCAGGTCTCTCAGGGCATGGTGGTAAATTAAATAAATTGACCAGATGACCTGTCAGGGAAATTGAGTATACACAATATCAAGCTGCTGTAGGAGAAGAGAGGGCTGAGCCAGAGGGATGTGTCAAATGTGGGATCAGCTTTGAATCATTACATAACTACAAGCATAGTAGACCAAACCCCTCCTGATGGCCATTGACTGTTATCTCCCAGACACAAATGTTCAACCATTAGTGGGGCAGAATCTTCTAGATATACCAGACCAAATAAATCTCTTAGCTTGCATCTCATTGCCTGGGCCTGGTCTTTGGTGCCTGTCAGCTGCATTCACACTGTCATAATGGGCTGGTTTGGTTTCCACTTAGTGTGAACCCAGACACTGTAGTTTGGAATAATAGTTTGTGGTTTAGCTAAGAGTTTGAATTCAACCATTGTGGATTATTCAAAAACACAAAGTAAATCATGATATAGAGTCCTATGTGAAGATACCCTCTGTTCCCCTTTTTTAAATCCTTACAAGTAACCCAACTCATTCAAGACACTTTGAGTCAGCAGCAGGTTTACCATAAAGTCTATCTTTTGTATGGGCAGCGATATAAAAAGCATAAGAAGCTGTTACAGGAAGTCCTTGACTTATAACTACAGTGGAGCCTGCCTATCACAGTCATAAATTATGATGGTCATAAATCGTCATCCTCATGACTGACCCAGTTTTTACAACCATTTTTTGGTTGTTAAGTGAATGCTGTGGTTGTTAAGCAAATCAATGGTTTGCTATGGGTCAGTTTTGCTGAAAAATAGAAGTAAATGCCAGCTTTCAATAAAACCATTGTAAAATGTGGTCACATGACTGCAGGACACTGAAAACAGCTGTGTCCAACATGTGGAAATGGGACATAAGTACTCCCTGGGTGGTATGTTGCAACTTCAAATGGTTGCTAAGGGACTAGTCATAAATCAAGGACTAACTGTATATGCTTCCTGTTTACCTAATGCTTCTTTCAGCAACTCTCCAAGAATAAGGGTTTTGTTAACTTCCCAATTAATGGTCATCTGACTTTGGAGAGTTCAGGGAACTAAATCTGAGAACCTATTGATGCCAAAGAAGTGCCATATCCATGGAATGACTAGGGAAAACTCACCTGGGGTAGAGAAAGAGGATGGGAGGAGCAGGGAAGGAAGATGTCAGTCTTAAACTCCGTTTGGACAGAGGGTAATGTCACTAATAGGAACTCAAAAATATATTTGCTTTGTCAGTTATTGCATCCTTTTCTGTCAGCTTCCCACCCACTTCCTGAGATCAAAAGTGGCAGTGTTTAATGTCTCTGCCGATCAACCAGTGTGTTCCGTTGCTCATTAAGATGTTCTCTAAGTTGCTCATTAAGATGTTCTCTATGCTTGATTGCAACAGGATTAAAAGGAGACCCAGTTCTGTTTGTGCATCGATTTTAAGACCATCTCCCCATGTCTGGTATCTTCCAGGTGAGTTGGGTCTTGCAGCTTCAAAATATTTAGCTCTCAATCCCCCTGCAGAGGATTAGGCTGGAGAAAGCCATTTCAAAACATTAGGAGGAAGCATCAAACCTCCCTGACCTCGAATGTATAACTTTGCATAACATTTTAATTCACCCCAACTTAGAATGTTCCTATAAAATGGTTATTGGTTATCAGGCTAAATCTGTTGATGGGTAGTAAAAAAAAATAAACCATTCAATAGTGATCCTAAATTTCAAGTTAAAAGCTTCACATTTGGAAGTTTGTGTGTCCCTTGGTTGGTTGATACTTTGATAGCACCCAGTTCTGCCAAACAGAAGAAGAAGAAGTTTAGAGACAGTTTAGAGCCAAGGCTGTACCCGAAGTTTAGGGAGCCAGGGGGTGAGAGCCATTTGTTGTTACTATATTGTCATTTTTTTCAGCTTGCCAGGGGCTGGCAAGCTTTGTAGACAGTGGAGATGAATAATAAGGAAACAGCGGAGTACTGTTGCTTTATAAGGCCATATTGCCCAATTCAAAGCTCCTCCCTAAACAGACAGCAAAGTGATAGAGAACAGCTTTTCTGCAGATGGCTACAGAAGGAGAATAACTTTTGGATTTGTGTGTTACAAAGTCTGCAAAATGTCTGCTGCAGTGTTTTTGCTTGGAGTGATCCTGGACCTGAATTGGTTGAATTTAAGGTGAAGGTCATAAAAATGTGTAGGGTATTCTTTTTGCTTGTGTTTCTTAGCATAAGTTCTACAACCCTTCCTCCTTCACTTCTTTCTCTCCTGCCCCTCTCCTCCTCCCTCCCTCCCCCTACATGGTTGAGTTTAACTTGTCTTGCTAAGCCATAATGCAGTTGGCTTGGCTTGAGTGTATTGTGTAAACCCAGTCATAGCTAACAAGAAAAAGCAATTCAAAGGGTAGTTATTGAATTAGAAAAGGAACTGCATGGCTTTGATGTCAAAGAGTGTTACCCAGAGTTGTACTTAGTCACTCAATGGTAGAGTTAACAGTGAACCTCCCTGGCTAAGGAGCTTTAGTTGTTTGGAAGAGAATTGATATGTGTTGTCTGTTTCTTCTCCCTTCTTTCAGAATATTGGGATCTTACAAACACCTAATATGTTGTTCTGCCTGGGTTTCTCCTTGAAGAGGCACCCAAGGTTGCCCTTGACCCCAGTTTTCCTCTGTTCCTTTAAAGATATTTGAAGCTAAGCTCTGCCTGCATGCCTGCCTTTAAGAAATTCCTTTCTCATATGAGATTGGCTTCCTACACCATGAACCTTTTCCAATATAAACATGGTTTATCTATTCTTTGCACCCAAAACTGTTCTGTTGAAAATTAGGGGAGAGAGAAGCCTACTTTTGATTTGTTTCCTTATTGTGATCCAACAATAAGGAAACCTTATTTTAAAGGGCAGCATTATATCTTGTTTTGTAATTTTAAGTTAACTCATTCACGATTTTTAAGTGGGAAAAAAGTACCCTTTGGATACCCTGTAAAGTTGTCATTTTCTTCTCTCTCTTTTGGAAAGGGTGGATGGCTTTGTCAAACAGGTACTTAATCTATCCAGATTTAGACAATGCTTAGTTTACCCACCATACATACTGTGAGAGATAAGTTTGTATGTTGGACTAATCCATATTATAGACATCCAGTCATTCTAGTTTACAAACTATGGTTTCTGGTTCAACATTATGAATGTATTTAGCTTTGTAACTTAACTTTACAAGTCACAGTGAATCTTAATGCAATGTGGTAAACTAGGTTTTTTTTTTTCATTCTGACTTCAGCCATCAGACTGTAGAATTTTCCTTCGTGCTACGGCAATAGATTATTTAGTGTCTCAGGCATTAGTCTGGCATCGCTTCTGCTCTCTTCTTAATTTAAGATGCCAGGGATTAAACCTGAGACCAACTGCATACAAAGCATGTGTTCTATTGCTGAGCTGTCAAGAAAAATCATAGCTGGCTGAGGAATTCTGGAAGTCCACACATCTTAAAGTTGCCAAGGTTGGACACCCCTGCTCTAGCTTATGGGCCTCTTGCATATGCCACCTCTGATGCCATTTTCTGAATTTTTCCCAGATCATGTTTGTGGTCCTGCTTGCTGTTATTTCCTCTGTTTGTTTGTCTATCCTCCAGATAGGACATCTGTGTCCAAAACCTCATAGACACCAATGCAAGAGAGAGTCTACTCACCATCCTCATTAAAGAGTGAACAAAAATAGGATTCTTTGTGTAATATTGGATGGGATTGGGGACAGATTCCGAATTCTGCTTTCACTTGATCGTGAAACTTTTTGGCTGTCTTTGGAACAGCTGCTATATTACCATTTAATCTAGTTTAGGGATTTTGAACAAAATTTCTCTATGTGTGATTGTGGCAGGCTTTAAATTCCCAGAGGAACAAGTATGCCTTTTATGTTAAAATAAAAATTATATAAAGAATTTATGGAAGGCATCATAGAAGATATTGCTTCTATGATGCCTTCCATAATCTCTTTATATAATATAAATATAATTCCTTCCATCATTTCTTTGCTGATCAGATGTAATGCTAATTTCCTCCTATGCTCTTACTCAAATAATTATTGCCAATTCTTTGAATATGCTTTCCCAAAGAGGTTGACCACAGATCAGTGACAATGATCAAAATTATTGTCACTGATCTGTGTAACTGACAAGTAGCAGTACTAAAAAGAAACAGCCAAATTATCAGGGGGAGCTGATTAAGTGAAAATGTATGGCTATGTTTAAAGGGCCAGTTTGGTCTAGTGGTTAAGATTCTGGCCCAAGAACCAGGAGACTGAGTTCTAGTCCTGCCTTAGGCATGAAAGACACTAGGATGATCTTGGGCCAGACACTGTCCCTCAGCCCAACCCACCTCACAGGGTTATTGTGGGGAAAAAGAGGAGGAAGAAGGAATATTAGGGTACATTCATCACATTGAATTATTTATAAACAATAATAAAGGCAGGATAAAAGTCAAATAAACTTTTCCTTTTGCTACAGATGTTTGACGACGTGAACGGGGAATCAGTGGCCTTCTAGGTATTGCATTCTCTTGATGGCTGGGGCCCCAAAAATCTAGTTTCTGGATTGTAGGTTCTTTACCCACTATGAAAAAAATTAAGGCCATGGTTTGCACCAAGCTTGATATTATATTAAGTGTCTGGTGGTATTATTATTATTTTGTTCTCGCAATAATTAGGAACCAGATTGGATATACGGGAATCAGCAGTTTCCATACTTGAGAGGATTGGTGTTTAATGTAGTATTCAAATCTTCTAGTGTATTTTATAAGATTTTATTCCAGTCTGCAATATAAATAAGAATCAGGCCATATCAGGTCTGTGAATAGTCAATTTCTGAATTAGAAGTTAAGAGAATGGAGACCCTAGATTGCAACCATAGCAGGTGTGAAGCATGATAGCAGTTTTGACAAGGTTTAACAGCCAAACAATCTTGGTAAATTTGAGAAAAATAGCTTAAGTGCCAGCTTTGTGATGGATGTGAGATGTGTCTTAAGAGCTGACAGCCAGGAAATTAATTTTCCAATTTACAGGCAAAAAAAAAATCCCAGCTTTTATAATATGGATATTTTTCCATCTAATTTGGATGCGTCAGGCTCATATAATGGCTACAATCCTGCACCCATTAGTCTGTTGTGTTCTTAAGTGACCCGCACGTGTGTCATATTCCAGTGGTTGTGGCAGCATTGAAGAAGCATATTGTGAAATGGGGCTTTACCGTGAGCTCCTTGGGCTGTGTAATCAGCGAGGAGCAGATGTGTCTTTAGTCCCTTACAGCTGTGAGAAGAAATTTTGTAAACTCTGCCAGGAAGGATGGATGGATGGGTGGGTGGTTGTAAATGGAAAAGCAGAAAAACAGGTTTCTGACCTTTTTTGCTGAATGCTGTAATTTGGTTACTCGCTACAGGCTCTTCCCTTTTATAGACTCCATTCCCTGAAGGACATTATGATGATTATAATGTTGCCTCTGGCATCCTTATGGTTCCCTTTGGCCTTCTTAGGAAATAAAAATGACAAGTGACAGTAGCTTAGCAATGGTTGTTTTGGGAAATGGGTCCACTTTTCCAGAGAAAAGACAAAATGGTGGCAGAAAGAGCAGAGAGACAGACCAGGTTAAGGCCCACCCTCAGCCATGGAGGCTTATGGGCTCCCTTGGCCAGTTTCTGCTTCTCAGCTCAACCTGCCTTATAGGAAGGAGTGTTGCTGTTGGGAAAAAACGGGAGGCTGCCTTTTGCTCCTGAACAAAAGATGGGATCTAAAATTAACTGGCAAAAAAAAAATGGGGCACTTCAGTAGATTAAATGGATGAACAAAAGGAGCATCATCAGCCTCCTTGCCTCATCCATCTTGCCAGCCACGACTTCTCACTCACCTACCCACCTAGGCAGTGTTTTGTAAAAACGGTCAGAATGCATTTCCCATATTTGCCAAACATTTTGGAGAACCCTGCCTGGGTATTGAATAGGCAATAGGTTACATTTTATCATTTGTATCATGCTCTTACTAGGCAAATACTAGTAATCCTTGCTTAGTGACTGCCTTGTTTAATGTCCATTTGCAGTTATGATGGCAGTGAAAAAGTAACTTTACACCAGTCCTCAAATTTATGACCTTTGCAGGTCTGTAAAGCAAAGAAAAGCTGACTTTAGGTCATACGCAGAGTCATGGTTTCACTTAGTGACTACTTTGCTTAACAACCAAGTTGCTGGTCCCAATTGTGGTTGTTAAACGAGGGTGTATCCAAGAAGTGATGGTGCCACCTATGAAAACATATCCAATTGGGATATCTAGTTGAATAGTTAAATTCAAATGCCTTTAGGAATGGAACATCTCTAATGTCTCTAGAGGCTATACAATAAAGGGCGGAGGGCATCTCATAATTCATAATATGAATAATTCAGATAATTTGGAGTCAGGCTTCCACAAGGGTGGAAGTAATGTAATGTTAATTTGGTGACAAAGACAGAATTGATGCATGTTTATATGTCACTGTATTGATACGATGTTTGTTAGAGACTTTCCAAAATCTTTGGTGGGAAAAATATCTTCCTTTCCTTATCCTTTGCCCCGTTTTGCCCATTAGAGTAAATTGCAGAACTGTTTGCTAACAGCAAGCTTACAAAGAAGCTGTTGAAAAAGAAAAGAAGACTCTTATTTACTCCTGAGCGGATTTAGTTGTACTCCCTGGGGAATCTGCATTTTCACAGCTCCTCCAAAGTTGCAAGAAGAGAACAAATTGAGAAATACAAATCCCAACAAAATCAATCTTCCTATGTTGACTATGGGAATCTACATCATCAGACTTGGCCATCTTGATAGCAGCCTACTCAGTTTTCACATGTTATCAGTGCTGCTTAGTTTTAGCTGCCTCACATGAAAGGATGGATTTCTCTCAAGAAACCCAGAGAGAAGAGAGATACAAACAAACGAGAGCAAAACTTCAATTCTTTTTTAAAAAAATTCTAGTTGGAGTTATTTATTGTTTTTATATATTTGTACAGGTAATTCTTTACTTGTGAGACAGTTGGGATCAGAACGTCTGTTGCTAAGCAAGCAGTTATTCAGTGAATCGTGCCTGATTTTACAACCATTTTCCCCAGGGTAGTTAAGTGAATCATTGCAGTTTGGCAAATCTGGTTTCCCCTATTGGCTTTGCTTGTCAGAAGCTGGCTGAGAAGGTTGCAAATGGCGATCACATGACTCCGAGATGCTGCAACTGTTGTAAAGACATGCTGGTTGCCTTGTGCCTGAGTTTGAATCTCATGACCATGGGGACGCTGTGACAGTTGTAAGAGTGAAGACCAGTTGGAAGTCATTTTTTCAGTGCCATTGTAACTTTGAATGGCCTCCAAATGAATGGTTGTAAGTCAAGGACTATCTTTATTTAACATTGATAGAAGGTTCTCAGGATTACAAATCTCAAAGTGTGTTTCTAATTATGGTACAAAGTTTGCATCATAATCTATTATTGCTTTGCTGGAAACAATGCAACGAGGACAATTTATGTACAAACCCAGATGGTGCTAATGAATATGAGAAAGGAGCCGTGCTCTTTTCCTAAAACAACCATCTTTGATTCACAACTACTAATTTTGGTTTAACATGTTATCAGGACTCCTCCTGCATCTAGTAATATCCACAGGCTGAAAACAGGGCTGTAAATGCTGTTCACCTTTTAAGAAGTGGAATTACGAATATTCTCTATAAGAGGACCGGCCAACAGAAATAACCAGTCATAACAACTCATACTGTTTTAGAAATCTTTCATAGAAAGCCAATAGAGAACTAGCCGTCTGTTTTCATTAGAGCTGTGCTTGCGAGAGAAGAAACTGAAGCATCCAGGTGGTAGAAGTCAAAGTTTATTTTTTTCTCCTTTCTTAAAAATATAAATGTGTCTGAGTTCTTTTAATGGAGAAGCTGCCTTGCTGTTGGGAAGTGTTCTAAAATAAATAACGTGAACGCTTGGCTACGAGGATGTTTCTCTGGTAAGAGTCATCAAACAAAGCTCCCATGACATGAAACAGTTCTGATGCTCAACATTGAGCAGTGTGCAAGATTAGCACCGAGAATTGCAGACAGAAAAGTAGATAGGACACATCTGGTTGTTTGGCATGAGATCTTTAAGAGTTCCAGATTCTTACAAGTTGTAACAGAAGCAAGTAAAATGGAAACAATAGGAGATTTGATTTTGTACTAAATCACTTTATTTTATTATTTATTTATTAAACAAATTGATGTAGCTGTCCAACTCACACAGAGGTGATTCTGGGTGGCTTAAAACATTTTAAAAATTCACCATATTAAAAATCCATAAAACACCCCCATCAGCAACAATACAATCAAATCAACCACTTGGTTGGCTCCGTCTCCATTTTTGGTCTCCAGGCCTAGCCTGTGGCCTATCTCGGGGAATTATGTTCCATAAAGAAGGGGCCACTACCAAGGAGGCCCTTTTTCGTGATCTTACCAGGTATACTATACAGTATATCCCTAACTGATGGGACCTGTAACATGCCTCGCCTTCCTGTCCTGTTGGGCTGGACAGATGTAATAGCAGAAAAGTGGTCCTACAAATAGCTTGTCCTCAAGCCATGCAGGCCTTTATTTCTGCTTTGGAGTTCAGCACTGTAACCAGGAAGTGTATGGATCCTCTGGTCTGTTTTTCTTCTGGTTGAAAATTTGATCTGTATTAAGTTAAACAAAGGTTACATTTGTACAGGGTGTGGCTCTAAGTGGCTGCATCTTCTGAGCATCATCTCTGCATCTGGTTCTGATCATGGATCTCAGGATTTTTTTTCCAAAAAAGAAGTATCTGTCACACCAGCTTGAGTCTAATCATGTTCCCATGAGGGAGGTACCATGAGCAACGGCGATTCCAGAAGACCAAAGCTCATAAAGTGATATTCTGACCCAGCTGTCCACGATTAGGTATGTCTGCAAATACACTTCCATACCACTGGCTGGTGCAGTAGTATCAGAGGGACCAAGTTTTCAATGCTTGTTAACTATACTTTGCCCAAGTAATGCAAGCATACCGAGATAGAAATGATGTAGAATTATTGTGAAATAAATAAATGTGAATTGATCTTCCAACACAAATCATGTTTCTTGCAAGTTCTGGAAGAAGCAGTGGCAAACTGAAGATGGCTTCACAAAAAGTGAAGCCAACAACTGTGGCATAAAACAAAGAGCCAGTGAATATACCAGTTCTGTGGAACCTCTTTAGACAAGAAGAATATGAGAGGTTGCCCACATGCATTCCAAACTATTGCTCCTTGCCCCTTCCCTGTGGGTTTTGAGCACTGGGAGATGATGGGAATAGCCTTTTTTTTTTTGCTACAGACTGTCTGAAGCACTGAGAGCTAAATAAATCATATCCCCTTGCTGTTACTAATAAGGTTAGTATCCATATGGCCACTGCTTTGCTGATGTTTCCTTCCTTTCTCGATATCAGCAGTTCATCCTAATATGTCCTTAGCTCTGAAGTGCAAAATCTGTGGGAGTCTACCTCTCCTCCTCCTCGTCCTCAGTCCTTGCAAATTCCTCTCTGTTTTGTCTTCAAAGACAATACATCATCTTAATTAAAAATACTCTCAGCATCTTTGGCCAAGGTTGGCTGATAAAAGTTTGAAATGTCACTTTTATGTGGCTGGAGCCAAGGTGAACTTTGCCTGAGGTGACTGGAACCATGCATTGTTGGCTGAGATATAAAGGCAAACTGTTATCTGTCCAGAACCAGGAGGAGAAGGGAGTGGAAAAAGGTTTGTAGTGCCAGGTATATTTTGTTTCATTTGTGCAATTCTAGGCGGTATTTTTGAGCTCATGAATGAATGTTTTTGTGATAACACTGTGATGATCAGCCCCTTGGATATGCAAGCTTTCTGAATTGTGTGTATGTGTGTGTAAGGTGTTTGGTTGCATTTGGAGGCAGGGGGTGGCCAGGTGGCTTTTCAGTCTGCAAATAGAACAGCAACGACTGTCTGGCTTCTTCAATTTTAACTCGTAGTGGGTTTTTATAAAACACACAAAACTTGTTTGCTCTTTCTGCTTTGGTTTGAACCTGCTAGCAGCCTGTAGGCATTGAATATATCTACGTCTGTTTTTGCATCTACATCTCTCTCTCTCCTTGCCCAAGTTTGGGTTCTTTTCTGCCCTTCAATGGACCTGTTTAGATGCTGAAATCTTTGGAATTCTCCTCCATTGTGGTAAGCTATCTGCTCACTGGCATAACTTGTAAATTTTTTGTTTCTCCATGGAATCATTTGCAGGCTCCTCTGATGCATAAAGCGTGGAAGAGGTTCTGTATCTCCCATTTGATTTCTTCTCTTAAATGGATCCATTCCAGGCTTTCTGGTTACTTACTGGATGTAATGAAAGCTAGGTAGGATGCCAAGGCCCATGAATCTATCCAAGCCCTTATTGAGAAACTGAATTTACAGCATAACCAAAAACATAAATCTAATGAGATGCTTCAAAACATGGCTTTTATTGTGCTTTCCAGCCTTGGACACAGGATTTTATGGCCTTTCTCCTGCTCTCTGGAAGATTAAAGGAAACTATGCAGAATGTCAGAGGGCAAAGATCATACAAAATAATGTCTCAATGATGGTGATGATGTTTATGTGATACGTTAGATTGTCTGCTGTGATTTGTCATGCAAAGTAGCTCCAAGCACTATAGAATAGAAGATACAGCAGTGGTTAAAAATAAAATAACCAGACAGATAAATCAATAGAATTAAAGGCCGCAAACCATGGAATTTATATCATGGTGTACTGTCAGGTGCCAATGGGAAGAAGAAAAATCTCAGAATAAGATTAAATGATAGTACTGAGGGAATATAATACAAAAGTCTGTCCTGGTTGATGCCACGTAAATATGCACAGGAAAATGGCAATACCCACAGACCTTCTGGTGTTAGTTTTAGCAATTGGACAGATCTCTATGGAAGAAGTATTCTCTCAGATTTATTTACTGATTGATCAATTTTATGTATCTGGCCATTTAACCAAGGTTGAGCACAACAATACATAAAACAACTAATGTAAAAGAACAGATAAAAATCTTAAAAAACTCCAGTAACAAATACCATAAGAACAAGAATACTAACCATAGGCAAAGGGAGGAATAAATAAAGGAGGTTGGTTAGGGGATTATAATTTAATGCAAATACTTTAAATTTGGCCTGGTTGCAAATGCCAATCTTGTACAAGCGGTCAGGACTAATATTCATAACATGAACAATTTCATTATCACCATTGTTCCTTGGCAAATGTTAGAGTAAGAGTTGGGGACAGTGGCTACCTAAAGGTTTTTTTTTGGAAGTTCATGACAGATGTAATATTTATTTTTTGGATTGGACTTTTGTTGTAATGTCCTCAGAGGGTATTCTCCATCTATCCTGCGATGTGACATGTTGAAGAAAGGCTCTTCCCCAAGAGATAAGTATTGGTGCAAGAGATGGCATTGATGGTACCGCTATGACCTGGAGCCCACATAAGAGAGGAAAGCCCAGCTGTGTCCTCAGTGTGTGAATAGTGCAAGTCAGTTAGAAACCAGAGCTGAGGCTGTCTCTGTGCTATCTTGGGAAGGACGCCATTTTAACAAATATGGCTTTTCCAAGATGGCATCTTGCTAGGAGGTAGTAGATTCTGGTCCATCTGTATCCTTTTCTGGAAGCTGGATTTTTATCTATTAATTGCCCATAATCTGGCAGAAAAGCGGTTTTCCTCTGGGATTACTCCTTGGAAACCAACAGATTCGAAGCAGTAGTGTTCTGGGGTTGTTTGTTTAATCTATTTGTTTACCTATCTATTAACTTTATATTATTTATTAAATTTATATTATTTGTTAAATTTATATGCCGCTGAACTCAAAAATGTGTCTCGGCAGCTTACAGCCATGAACAATATATTTATTGGTGAAAAATGGCAAATCTTTAGGTAGCCTGACTCTGGAACAGAATTAACTTCCCCCTCCTTACAAAGCGCCATGTTTGTCGGACATTTAGATCAGGGAGCCTCTTGGGCTCGGTGTCAAACTTTCGGAAAGTGCTTAACTTGGCACTGCTGGCATGCCTCTCTCTCTCTCTCTCTCTCTCACATACATACACCCATACACTGAACAAAAGAGACACAATTCTCCGTCTCTCGCCCACCCACCCACCATCTAGGCTGCCCTGAATGGTGGCGCTTGGTGGCAGTGCTGAGGCTGGGCCTGAAGGAGAGGCCTAGGCCTCAATTTCAGCGAGCACCACTACTGCCACTCAAAAAGGCTGCTTCACGCCATTTCCCAAGGTATACAAGTTTTGGGGGACGATGCAATAGCCCCTGTGGTCCAGTGCTCCCCAGGCTTTGCCATGCGCCACTTACCTTTAGGCACTGCTTTTTTTCTGTTGACAGGCCCCTGCAGTCTACCCAAGGCTGCTCTGGGTTGCACAAAGCCTTTGTGAAACTTAAAACTAGGCCTTGCACTTATGACTGCTGCAGCATCTCACAGTCATGCGATGAAAATTCAGTGCTTGCATTGCGTATGTATTTACGACTGTTGCAGCATCCCAGGGTCCTCTGCTCAGTATTTGTGACCTTCTGACAAAGGAGGAAAGTGGATTTGTTTAAGACCGCCGACTACCACAGAAGGTCATAAAATTGGATACAACTTACTTTGTGATTAGTAACTTGATGTTCTGGTCCCAATTGTAGTTGAAAGTCAAGGACTACATGTAGCACAATTTGGTTCTGGTGCAACTATGCATTTTGGGGCCTTCTGGTATTCTCACTGAAAAAATCTACCTTTTCTGAATTTTTTTTTTGTGGGAAATCCCCCCCCCTATTCTGTGGGTTCTCTAAGCAGAAATGTCATGTTAAAACTAGTTTGAAGATGTTTGGGATGTTTCTAGTTTAATGCCTCTTGAGGGCTATCAGTGAAACAACAGTGTTCAGGGATTCTGTTTTCCTGTTTCAATGAATATATTGTGAGAAAGAGAAAAACAAAAGCAAGAAATAACAGGATTACACATGGAAGATGAAATTTCACAATGGAAGTTTTGTCTCTCTCGGAGCTGATGGCAACTGATACTGAGAAATATGATAGGACTTTGACCCTGACTGTTTTTGGGTTAATACAAAAGTAATTGTGAACCTGTCTGTCCTTCTAGCCTGTTTACAGAGCATTCCATGTGCAGAAGTATGTTTTCTCTCTGTTGGTGGGAAATTGTTCTTTTTCAGTGGAAAGATACTGGGTTGGTATGTAAAAATCAGAGATCAATCGGTAAAAGATTTCCCAGGAGTTTTGCGAGAAAGTCAAATTTTGTTAAGCTCAGCCAAGTATTTAACCTACTGTTGCTCTCTAACAAAATTTTTGAGACATAATACAGAATTTCATACAACAAATAGCCTTTTGCAAGAAAAATTTTCCATGACATTTGTGGTGGGCTCCTGCTTGAAGACATAGAGTAGCTTTTCCCATCCTTATGCCCTTTAGATGTGTTAGAACTAGCTCCTGTTCTTTCCAACTGGTATGCTCTTGATAGGTATAAATGCTCTTTGGCCAGTAAATATATTAGCTTCTACAAATATAACCAAAACTGGATGTGTTCCTATAAATCCAGATACCAAATTATTTTGATTGTAATTGCTTAAATTGCTCAGAAAATACTAAACTGGAGTGGAATTTTGTGCTGCCTTAGGTGTCTGTGAGAACAGAGATGAAGATAACTTGAATTAATTTATAAGAAATTAATTCAGGAGCTGAGTGTGGACATTCCAATGGGATTTCCAGATGTGTTAAGACTCAGTTACTCTTACTTAGTTACTCCTGCAAGGGGAGGATATCTACAAGAAAGAAATGGACATGCTCAAAGTATTCAGGATCACCTAAATACGACTGATTAACCAAGTGTCTCAATGTGGATCCAGTTGAATCTTTAATTAAAACCTTAAAGAACACTGGGAATTGCTGTCCAACAGATTTGGGGAGCAGTAACCTGGGGAAAATTGGATAGAAAGCTCAGGGTTGAGAAAAGCAAGCACTGTTTTGTATGAGTTCACATTTCACTTACCATTTTTTTTTCCTTTACATCATGTTTGTTACAGCTGTAGGCATGATAGCACATTTAGTTTCAGCTGTTTTTGGTTCAGAATTTAGCACTCTACTCTTCAGTCAAATAATTTGCTCACTTAGTTAATGAAACACATGTGGTTCAACAGGCGAGAAATGTTTAAATGCTCATGCTTTAACATTTTGTTTTTAATGTAAAAATTCATACAAACTGTTGATGGCAAACCTGATAGTAGATGAAGAACTCATTATGTAAGAAAAAATTATCTTCAATGCTTGCCTAAATAAATAAGAATCAAAGTCACCTTTTGGATCAGAGTGATATCTGGTCTCATTTGAAAATTGAATTAATTTATTGATTTATTTATAAAACCTTAAATGAAGGATAGGTAGTATCCTAATTAAGATGTTGGTATGAAGAATCGTAGGTTTAAGTTCCCACACGACCAAGGAGCTGGGAGGGGATTTGAGTCAGCCTTACTCTCTTGGACCAACCTTACAAACTTGAGATAACTGTTGAAATAAAATTAGAAAAGGCTCTCAGCAAGCCATTTTGAGCTGTCAGAAGAAATGTGGCTGATAATCACAATGAATGAATGAATATTTATGTATAATCAAAGCTTAGATTGTGAGGGATGAAATGATAACCAGATGTTGCCTAGAGGAGAAATTTCTAATGGATACATTAAAGGAGACACTTACCTCCAAAAGGTATTTTTATTGCTTTAATTGTTTGGTTTTGATTACCAGGTTTTTTTTACTTTTAAGCTACCTTTTGAAACTGTTTTGAGATTTAGAGATATGGGTTTAAAAACAAGTTACTCTCCAAAATTTACCATTTGGAACCCAAAGAACCACA
Organism: Acrochordus granulatus; assembly: GCA_032468055.1. Lineage (NCBI taxonomy): Eukaryota > Metazoa > Chordata > Lepidosauria > Squamata > Acrochordidae > Acrochordus > Acrochordus granulatus. The sequence continues at coordinate 829,696 of JANHZU010000002.1, forward strand.
AGATTCTGCAAGTAAATTAACTGTTATCCCTAAGAAATATATGGTGATTCTCCAGTTCTATTTCAGATAATATTGAAATAAAGATAGTGCTATAACTTCCCTATGTACGCACGTGCACACAGACACACCTGATATGTCTGAATGCTGAACTTCCAGGAATTCCTTTGACTGGTGAATGATCCTAAACTATCTAGTGACACTTATGCTGTTCTTTTGCTGCAAAAATCTTATTGATTTACAAAAAAAATGCAGTTTAACTTTTTATTAAATATTTCTAGGGCTACATTCTTGGAATGTTTCTGTCTGGAAAAACTTGTTTTTCTTCAAGAGCTTGTTGGTGGACATCACTTAGTGGCCCTGCAGATTGTAGAGCCATCTTCTTCCTCTGAGCTATTTCCCCAAACTTCCTCCAGTTTGTTACACTGAAAAATGCCAGGTTCCCTTTTGCCTCCAGCATTTTTGACTCCCAGTGTTGAATCCCTGGGCTTAAGGGAGAGATTATAAGTGCGGTCAAGTGGAAGTGTCTGGCATAAATCAGACATTGTCTTAGAATGTCAACTTTTTAGAATTTACCAAGATAAAGCATCTCATGCACGGTATTTGTTTCAATATGAAAGCCTCTTTATCTTAATTCCTTGCCCCATCTTGATTTTCTGGTGTCTCTCCCAATAGTGGGCCTACTCAGGATAACACTTTTTTTCTTTTTGGTGATTTCAGTGGGAAAGAAATTGCTTTACAATAGAAGTGGATATACATAACTCAGGGATGGTGTCTCTGAGCTTGGTTGTTTGCCTGCAGACATTTCATTTCCTTGGTTGTTTGCCTGCAGACATTTCATTATAGCTTGCCCAGCTAGTGTTGCTGAAGGTGTAATTTCTCCTTCTTCACATTCACACTGATTGCTACAAGTGAGCATATATCTGTATCTGTAAGAACTTGAAAAATAATTGAAGCAAGATGAAATATGCAATGGGGAAAATATGCAAGAATTTGTTCCTTTTATAATAATCTATTCACACATCTCCCTATATTTATCATCTTATCTCTTGCTCATCCCAAATGCCACTAATTTCTCCCACTCTATTTTTATATGGAAAATGGAGAATCTTTTAAAATATATATCCGAGAGTCTTCGGATTTCGGCGGCATATAAATTTAATAAATAAATAAATCTCCTTTTTCTGTTCTTCTGTTATGGAGTGTGTTGTATTTGTTACTGCAGGAGTTTTATTTTTAATGATTGAGCCATCGCTTGGAAAATGCTGTAAAAATATTAAGTGGTATATGTATTTTTATGGCTTTATTTATTTTGAAATGGTTTTTGCATTCCATCTGCCATGTTTCATTAGACTAAAGCCTTTGGATGTGACTAAATTGTTAAATAATGTTTGTACGTGCAACAGATAGGAAAATAAAAATCCCTTAGGATTTAGAATTACCAAGGGAAGATCTTGGAATTCAGAGGTATCTGCAAAGTATGGTAAAAAAAGTCAAATAGTGTTCACATGGTACAATGCAAATATTCTGATATTATTTATGGTAACTGTTGTGGCTGGCATCTTGCTTTTTAACCATACCCTGTGAAAATTACTGTCTGGGTAGTTATTTATGCTTTTTCTGTAATGAGTGACAGGCCAAAAAAAATAGTGGAAAGAAATCATTATATAATGCATTCCATTGCACAACAACCATAATAAATCTTAATGATAAAAATTACATGCCTTTTAGCATAAGAGAAACACAAATTATAAGCACTTGCCAAGTGGAAAATAAATGTAATAAATACTAATGGTAGAATTATATGGATCTTAGGTTAACATGAACATAATGTTTAGAAGTATAAAACAGAAGCTGGTGGGACACTATATTAAAAAAACCCCTAACATTCAATAAGAGAGTCTTATTTCTAATCCCTGGAGAGATGGCAAGGTCCTAAGTCTGCATGTTGAAGGTTATTCTATTTATTCTATGTTGGTAAAAAATTAAGAGTCAGGCAGGCCCTTTTCCAACTAACACATTCTATTAAAAGGCCTAAGCTTTCATAGGTTGCAGCTCACTTCATCAAAAGTATGAAGTATTAACACGTCAGTAAGGTAGAGACTTGTCTTGTTGAGGCAACAATTGAGAGTGGCTCACCCTTTGCCAACGACTGAGCAAAAGGCTAGGATCATAATTTGCTTTGAGGACATGTTATGATTTATATTGGATACCTGATATTTCATCCAGAAAGTGGTTTCTGGTGTCAAGAAAGTCTGGTTGGATGAAGCATTTAGGAGTTAGGCTGGATTAAACCTCTGAAAAGAAGCTGAGTTGAATGGAAAAATTGAGGCCACACCTTCTTCTTTCTGTCTTTGTAAATTTCTAACAGGTCAGACGGGCTTAATGCTGAAGGACCATCTATACCCATTTACTGTGGCAGAAGTAGATCTCTCGCAAAGGGATTGGTAATGTAACGCCAGCAGTGGCGAAGTGAGGTGAGCCTTTATTATTTTGTTCAGTTGATCTCTTTGGGAGGGATGAGCGGGCCAAAACCAAACAAGAGTCTTGGTAAAATGGGCTTATATCTTCATGAATCTATTTATGATAGATCTTTGCTGAGTCATCTTCTTTCTTTCCTTAAGTGCAAGCCTGTAAGAGATCTCTCCATGGCCGAAAAATATCTTGGATAAGAATGTTTTTTTCTGACTTTTTTGCACATTTTTGGTGTGCTTCACCTTTAGCACTTTTCCATGCCCTCCTTGAAAGATGGTAAAATGCTGTCTGTCCTACAGTGGGAAACTATTGCATTATTAGTATTAATAGTACTAATTAGTATTATTAGTATTTTTTTCTAAGCTTCAGTCTTTTGCCCCCAAAGTGTGGGTGAAGGAAGGGCAAGAATACTTATATCTTTACAATATCACTCCTTTCTGTTCAATTCCTTGCTGCCAAGTTGTTTTATCAACTTTCTTTTCATGTGTTTCTGCTTCCAGAAGGAAATGATGTTGTATAATTCCTTTGGAATTTCAGAGTGGGCTGGCACAATGAGTAAGTCTAAACCACCCAATCCACTCCATTCCATGGTATTGATTTAGTATTCTAGAAGTTGCTTGGACAGATAATCAATCTGGGTTAATTGAAATTTAAAGGAGCCACAGAACTTTTGATGTTTTGGAATGGGAATGGTTGTTGAAGTGGATGCTTGGACATTCTAGAAAGAACTGTTAGTAGAATTAGAATACTGATTAGGTGTACTAAAAGATTAGTTGATGGTTAATGTATTATTTGTCGCCCACGGTTTCTCACTCTTATGTTGAAGGAGATGTCTGCATTATGAGCAGTGGATAGTATTTTTCTACAACTTGTTCAATATACAAAGAAGTACATTGAATCAATGTAATTAATGATTCTGTTCTTATTTGATTGTCATTTTTTTAATGTTGAGAAGTTAACCCTTGGGCTATTCCTATGCATAAATTCATTTTTAAAAGTCTTAACT
>JANHZU010000002.1:841597-854211 GCA_032468055.1 Acrochordus granulatus
ATCGTTAATTACTGAAAAGTTTTGCATCTTGGTTTTATTTATTTATTTTACAAATTTCTATGCTGCCAATCTCTGAAGACTCTTGGCAGCTTACAAGCTTTAGTAATTTTTCTACAATTATATCAACCCTCCCCCCCACTGGCTGGCGATGTTCACATCTGGGACATCCTCCGCAGTTCTTGTTCTGCCCCCGAGACAGGCAGGTCCAGCTCTGACTCACTGCTCTTGTCGCTGCTGGCCAGCTTCCCCCTGAAAGGGTACCCCTTCATCTACTTGCATTTTTACGTGCTTTCAAACTGCTGGGTGGGCAGAAGTTGGAGGCAAGTGACGGGAGCTCACCCCCTCATGCGGTGCTGTGGCTTGAACTGCCAGAGTGCCGGCCATTTCTGGTTGACACAACTGGCGTCATTAAGCCACTGCACCTCCTTTTTTCCTGTATTTTTCACATTGAGGATCAAATGCTGTTGGTATTAGTCTATCTTTTGCTATTGCAAACTGGTTTGCCTATAACTATAACTGAAAAGATATATATAACAGTGCTTGTGCCTGTTGTGTACAAATCCCTCAGCTGCAACGTTTTCCCCAGCTGATAACTCCTGTGCAAACTATGCTGCTGTAAACAAGGCAACTGTTATAAACATAAGGAAAAAGCAATGAGATTACTAGGATCTGAGCAGGCATGAAAAATGATTGCCATGTAGATTCCTGCAGCTAAGAAACTCAGGTAAGGCTGTTCCCCCTCCCTTTTTTTAATGTTCAGGAGGCCCATGGAGATATTTGGGAGATGTCCTATGAAAGCAGAGGTGGTGGTCTTGTGCAAGGCTAACTCCAGGCCATTTTAGTAAGCAGGACCACAGTGAAAAAGACAAAATATTTTGTACTTGTTGAAAAGGGCATGCATCAGCTTTACTGTCCTGGAAACAAGTCTATGGAAAAGTAGAAGGTGGCAAATATTCTACCTACCCATCTTTTTTTCAAATCATGATCTGGAGGGTCCATGGGAATGTTTTGCTCTTAATTTTTTTTTATTTTTTTGAGGGAGGATAAGCCATTACAACTAAAACTCTTGTCACATTTTCTGAAAAAACTATACATTTATGTAGACTTGCATAAAAAATAGCAAATGATGAGCTGTATGGATTCATTTGGTTCCTTTAAGCTTGAAAATATGCCCCCCACACTTCCCATTGCTTTTTTATGTCTAAAATAAAAACATGGTAATGTTTTCTGAGGGAGGATGAAATGGATTTTATGTAGAGGTCAGAAATAGTCTATAATCAACAATTGATGTTCCAGGTTGCAGATAAAGAAGTATTTTTTATAATATTTAGTTCTGTTGGCCTTAAGAAGAAATTTCTTTGGTTTTCTTTCTTACTTGACTTTTCCTCCCTTCTGAACAACGGAGGAACATAGTGTCCAAACTCCATCTTTCAAAATATGTGTCACACCCTGTATGACATTTAAGGGGCAGTTGTAAACTACTTACTGTTTTGCCCAGTGCAAAAGCCTATGGGTCAATACCATAAAGATTCCATCATATTATGAACAGTTGCTTCATAAGGAGTTGATGAATATAGAAGGTATGGCTACATTGTCATGGCCATAAGAGTTCAGAAAGGAAAGTCCCACGTTCAGAGAACAATAACTTGAATTTTGTAAAGTACTAAAGAGAGAGATTAAGGTATAAAATTGGATCTTATGGCTGCAATATGAGCTGATATGAAGTAAGCTGCATTACTGCATTATTAAAGCTGTTCCCTATGGAATGATGAATTTGAAATTGAATTATTGATTTTTTAATTGATTAAAAATTGATTTTATTGTCAATTTTTGTTTGTTATGAGCCACTCAAAGTAATTAAGAGTTCAATGGCATATAAGTTTAATTTATTATTATTATTTTAAATTGTATCCCTTTTGGGACTGGTCCAAATGAAGTAATAAGCTTTCATGTTGAACTTTCCCCAAATTTTTCTTTGTTGCAAAATTAGATACATCTTTGCTACATCTCAAGAATTAGATGTTTTCGACAAAAATTACTTGATGGATGTAATATTGAGTTGCAGATTTCATATAAACAATTCTAAAATATTTGTAAATTCAATAACTAGATAAATAGCTAATGCAATAGCCAGGCCCAGATTGACACCTTCACTTTGGGGAATAGGAACACTTTAAGCTTGATCTATACTATATTCTCCAATCAAGCCCCAATAAGAATTCTTCCTGTCCCAGTTCATAAGAAAAAATGGTAAAAAGCAAGACAAAAGTATTTATTATTTTTTTTAAATGAAAAATGGTGTTCATTTTTATGCCGTAATTATGATTTAATGTAGGTCATAGCGATAAAGAATTGTAAACCAAAATACTTCACAAGAATCAGCTACTGCTGGTTCCTATTTGGCCTTTCCCATGAATGAAAATTCTTGACTCTTCCTATTAGAAGTTCCTGCTTGGTGTCTCCCATGAATGTCATCCTGATTTTTCTGGTTTACAATATCAATTTTACAATGGGAAAGTCTTTAAGGGTATGTTTCTTTTTTAAAAAAATGAATTAAAAAGCCTAATTAATCAAAACAGGAGCTGCCACCTTGATATTCTGCTGATATAATTTAAAAATCCAAGGGGATCATTTGAAAGCATGGAAGAGACAGAAGAAAACCACAGTACTTTGGAGGTAAGATTGTTGCATACTTTATTAGGAGGTTGTTTTGTGTTCAAGAGAGGAGGTCAGTACAGTTGAGCATATAGTTGAAGCTGCTATAGGATTAAGCCTATTTTTATTTTGTATTTCGCTGTCTTTTTCCATCTTCTCCTCCAGCTAGATTACTGCTTCTGAGAAAACTCAGTATTCTATCTCTCTGTAGCTTGAGGTTACTCATGGATACTCTAGGAACTCACATTTATAAATGAAACTCAAACTGGCCATCTATCCAATCTTTATCCAGGAAATCTGTGTAGATCTTTGAGGGGAAGGAAGAATGATATATAAACAAAATACAATTCATGAACATGGACCTTATAAAATCCTTGTCTGCAACATTTTCTTTAAGATAAGACTGCAGAATGGCATGCTTCTCTCCTTAAGGTCCTGAAAACATGCTTACTATTCCATTCCTTTACCTATTGATTTATTATTACGAGTACCTCAACACTTTGTTCCAGAATTCTTGCAATATAGCTACCTTAGTGATCCTCTTTAATTATTCATTAAAAACAATTCTAAACAAAGTTTAGAACCATCCAAAGAGTTCTCTAATATTTAGAATAAGTTGAAATTTTACATGCTACCACTGCGTCTGGCCCAAACTGTACAATCATGCGATATTTTAATTTAATATATCAACTTTTTCCAACCAAAGTTCCCCATAAAGTAAATCAAAGAGTATAAAAAGGTGTTTGGCAATAAATTCATCTAAAATATCAATGCCTCTCCATGTCTGTATATATCATTTTTCTTTTTTTTCAAAATGTGATTCTGCTTTTGGTATAATTTGATCTTATAGCAGAATAATTGCACTGAAATTGAACAGAAGTGGCAGTTGGAGGAGAATAGCGACCTGTAGCTTTCCCTTTAGAGCTAATGAAACATATTTTGTTATTTTTCCACAACAAAATATGTTCCATTCAGGCTGAAATGTTGCTCAGTTCTCATGCTGTGAATTTAGGTTGATTGGCATTTCATTTCTGTGGCTCTTTGCTTTTGCTTTTTAATGTTTTAGAAAAGAATTAACATATTTACACATTGTCCTAAGATTCTCCAGTAACTCTTCTGTCTGGTTTAGCCATATCAGTAATAACTAAGTAACAGGAACTTATACTCTTTTGGAAAGTACTAAAGAGGCATTTCTAAGGGAAGGATATTATGGACAATTACAGCATTCTGGAATTTAATTCTGTATAGAATGGCTTACTGTGCTCTGGTCTTCCTCCAGACTTGTGCACTTCAATTTCTCAGAATCGTTTGGCTGCTGCAGCTATTGACAGTTCTGAGAATTGAAGGATGGGTATGCAGATACAATGATTTTTGAAGACTGCAGGGTTTTAACTTTCAGTTCACTGGAAAACCCCATTTTCCCCTTTCTATAAGAACAATAAATATTATTATTTATAATAATAATATATTATTAATTATTAATATTATTAATAATAATATATTATTTGTAAATAATATTTATTAATAATTATTTTATGTATAATTGTAAATATAATTATATTACACCATCAAAGAACAATATCTACTTATCCCAGCTCCTTGGGAAGGATTCAGTAGGTGGAGGAAAATGCCAAATCCAGTATAAACATCTGGCTGACCGTGAAACTTTAAATACAGTGTAATTATAAATAATATATTAATAATATAATTATATTATGGCATTTCCTTAAGAGTAAGGAAACACATCAGATTGGTAGATGCTCTGGAACATCACTGAGAATTCTGGGGGGTTTCCATATATTGTTAAATAGCAATTTCCAGCAACTCTTACCAAGGACCAATAGGAAAGAGTGCTGTGAATTATTGGTTTATTAATTAAATTTATATGTTGCCCATTTCATTCTGCAAAGTGACTCTGGGTGGCTACAGTTATTTCTAAGCAGCTTCAATTATCCATTATGTTTCAGAAAAATTGCGGGGATCACAAGTATCCCTTGTTGGCTTGCATTGGATGAAAGTGGGTTATGTTGAAGTTTTCTTTGGCATTTTTAAATCAGTCTCCTTCCATTTGATAAAATACTTTTGACAGGGTAAAAGAAAACCAAAATGAAGTTCTCATGGATTCTTGAACTTACCTGAATTGTTATATGCAGCCAAGGCATCGTGTGTGTCCTGTCATTTGGCATTAAATGACTTCTTCAATCATTTGAAGCCTTCCTGGCTTTGTCTGCTTCAGCATAATCCCAAGGAAGAGGTCATGGGAGAATTCTACTAGTGTTCTTTTTTGGGGAATTGTATGCAGCTGTGGAGAGAGCAAAATGGTGATAGATTGCCTTGACTGAAAAGCCATGTTGCCAGTAGGACACTGCTATCTTCAAAAATAATATATGGTCAGAATCACTGATGTTGGTGACTGAATGTGTGATTCCATGCTACCTCATTGACCTGCCTCATTTGGGTGTTTTTAGTTTAGTTTTTCACCAAAATGTTGTAGTATACAGGTTTCCTTGTCAGATACCATTCACTTGCTTAAGAGAAATCTACAGGTATCAGCAATGTCTCCTAATGAGTTTAGGATTGGGCAAAGGCAGTAGCCCCTCAAAGGCAAAAAGTCATTAGTAGTGCTTTCCCTTCAGCTTGGAATTTAAACTGTCTCAGCATGTGGGAAATTGAACTTTGTAAAATACCAGACAAGGAAAGAATCACAAAAGAAAATGATTTACTGTGAATCAAAATACATACAGCAGCATAATTATTATTTAATGGGGACTTTGTTCTGAACTTGTCCTGTGCAAGATCAGTTCTGCCTTTATTTAAACCAGATGGCAACTTCATTTCTCCATTGGGCCCCCCTGCCTAGTAAGCTTTTCTGAATATTGGAATTTTTCTTTTTGCTACTAAGGGACATTCTTCCTTTAAAAATCTCATTGGGGGATAGATAGGCAGCTTGCATGTTACAGATTTTCTGAGCATCAATCAGTACCAGCCAACATGGGCATTGACAGAGAATTATGGAAACAGTGATCCAAAACATCTGCAGGGGCCACCAAATTGCTTATCCCTGTGTTACATGTTGTGCTTAAAACAACCTAAATTGCATTGAATCTTTGCTTTACAAAATGCTACTAATTTGCCTGATTTATAAAACAGGGAATGGTGAAAAATCTAAAAGCATATAATCTTTTTTATATTCTGTAATTGTAGTAAAAAGTTCTTTTGGTGGAAAAACCAATGCAGAGAGGTTTTGAGGGAAAGACTGCAGGATAAATTAACTGAGATGGAGCACATATATATGTCAGTTTATTTTGGATGCAGTATTGGAATTTATTTATTTATTAAATTTGTATGCTGACTCTCGGCGGTTAACAACACTAAAAACCATACATTAAAAACCCTTAAAAATAAAATAAACCCATTAAAACAAAATATTGTTCATTTTCTAACTTTTACAGAATTTATATTGCCCATGAATATCTTTTTGAAGGGAATGAAGTAGGTTAGTTAGTCAGCTCTTAAATATGAATAACATTTTGATAGGTAATATTTGAAAATGTATCTCTTGTCTTAGTCTCTCTCTCTTTGCCATGTTGTTATATAGTCTGAGTCTACTGGTACAGGTAGTCCTTGCCTTACGACAATTGGGATGGGAACTTCTGTTGCTAAGTGAGGAAATTGTTAAATGAGTCACCCCCATTCTCTGCATTCCAGAGGAGAAAGAGACAACTCAGTCTGGATGTTATGTGTGAAAAAAATAAGATGAACACAACTCCCCCATAGTAGATGCAGATAGTAGACTTCTCAATCTGGTAATATTTCATCTAGAGATATAAAGCAATAAAGAACTCAGCTTAGAAGAATCACCATGTATCATTCTTGGTTTTAGGCCTGACATCGGGTATTTCATTAAAAATAGGAATAAAAATGTTTTAAATATCAATACAGAAAATAATAGTTAAAAAAACAACTAATATGACAATAGTGTAAGACTTCATAATGTGTTGCACATAATCCTGGAAATTTTAATTGTGTTTGTCAGAGTCTGGGCTAAGTAGATTTTACGAACAAGATACTTTCTCTCTACACACCCCCAAAGAAAAGAGAGAGAACAATCAGATTTGTATCCTCCAGACATTTTGGACTGATATCTTCATTAGTCCCAGCTATCATTAATATCTGCAGGTTTGAGAGTTATAACACTGAACTTCTGAAGAACCCAGTTTGTCCCTTGTGTTCAAAAGTCAGGATTGCTTTTATCAGTTGCTCATTTTCTGGCTCATTTTCAGAGAAAATAGCACACCTCCATAGGCTACTAGTTTTGGCGAGATCTGATATTTTACCCTTCTCCAAGACATTATTGGGCCCTGTGTGGCTGAGCAGTTGGCAGCTTGGCAGTTTGAGACCCAAGGGCCCCTGCATAATGAAGTGAGCTCCTGTTACTTGCTCCAGCTCCTGCCAACCTAGCAGTTCGAAAGCGTGTAAAAATGCAAATAGATAAATAGGTGCTGCCTTCGGTGGAAAAGGTAACAGCATTCTGTGTACCTTGGCATATAATCACATGACCATGGAAGCATCTTTGGACAAATGCTAGCTCCCTTGGCTGTGAATTGGAGATGAACACTGCCCCCAAAGTTGGCCACGATTGGCAGGGGAACCTTTACCTTTAAGCCATGATTGGATGCTGTCCATTTCTATGAAAAGAAGACTCAAGGCGGATTTCAAAATTTGCAGTGTGAATATTATCTTTTTATGAAATAGTTGCAATGAGAGGAAGATTGTGTCTAAATTGATGAGCTTAAATGCTCAGCGATGACTGGTGTTTGAGTATCTAGCATATTCTTTAAAACATTGTGACATGATTCATCAAAAGTTGTCAAAATAAGACACATAATTCCTGTAAGAATTATGAAAACCCTGCACTCATTAGCAGAACCAGTAGCAGAAATGAAATAAACATCCCTTTCCTCCATCTTTCTCCTGTTGTTTGCCTTTTTTATTAAGGAGAGTAGAAGTAGTACAAGGTGCAGTGGAATCTTGTTTGGTTGAAGCCTGGATCTATTGACTGAGCATGAGCTACCCTCTTCTCCAATATATAGATAGCCTTGATTTATGACCATAATTAGGACAAGAATTTCCATTGCTAAGCAAGGTGGATAAGTGAGTTACATCCAATTCTATGACCTTTTTGCCATGGTTATTAAACAAATCACTACATTTGTTAAGTGAATCATGCAGTTGTTAAATGAGTCCAGCTTCCCCCATTGACTTTGCTTGTTGGAAGCTGGCTGAGAAGGTCACAAATGGCAATCATATGACCCTGGGCTATTTCAAATATTACAAAATATCTCGGCTGCTAAGCTCCTAGATTGTAAGAGTTGGACCATAAGGAAGGCTAAGCATCGAAGGATTGATGCCTTCAAATTGTGGTGCTGGAGAAGACTACTGAGGGTCCCTTGGACGGCAAGGAGGTCAAACCAGTCAGTCCTACAGGAAACCAACCCTGATTGCTCATTGGAAGGACAGATATTGAAGCTGAAGCTCAAATATTTTGGACACATAATGCGCAGAGAGGACTCATTGGAGAAGACCACTGATGCTGGGGAAGATTGAAGGGAAAAGGAAGAGGGGACGGCAGAGGATGGGATGGTTGGATAGCATCATAGACATGATGGGCATGAGTTTGGGTGGACTCTAGGAAACAGTGGAAGACAGGGAGGCCTGGTGTGCTGCTGTCCATGGGGTCACAAAGAGTTGAACATGACTTAACAACTGAAAAACAACAACAAAGAGTTTCTCTCCCACTGTTGTAGCTGTCATCTTGACTTTTTTTAACCATATCCTGTGGACATCTATACCTGGAAGAAAAAAATTGGCTGAGTAATAATATACCCTAGTTGGAAAAATGCTCGCCTCCAAATATTCCATTGACAGTATATACTATATGAAACACTCTGGAGGCATTTGCTGCCCTTCCTATTGTGATTTTTTTTTTGTTTTTTTGTGAGGGGGTGTTGAAACAATCCTTCCCATCCTGTCCAAAGAAAGGAAATTATTTTCAGCTAGTTGTCAAGCTGGTCTAACATTTATCAATGTTGTTCCAGGATCTATAAGCCTCCTCCCTAAAAATTATAGTTAGCTAGTTTAAGTGGCTTAAAATAAAACTGTGTGAATAAGGTGAAGATGAAAGTAGGGTAGTGTTAATTGGTAGAAGCAATAACTGAGTGGAAAAAGTGGAGTGGTTTACCCAATTAATCTTAAGGCTGGAAAAGTTGGATTACTCAACAATTTCACACAATCAGTTCACACAATCAATTTTCCAACATTCAGATGGTTTTGCTCATGAGCTATAGGCTTCCAAGGGTAATTCTTGTTAATTACAGACAAAATTATACCTCTTCAGATACAATGCTTGACAATGAATAATTCATAAATGTAAGGATAACTTATGCAAATAATGACACAGTAGTCCTCAATTTACAACCAGTTGCTTAGCAACCATTTGAAATTGAAACCTACCTGTAAAAAGGGACTTACAACCCAGTTCCAAAGTTGCAATGGTTGGCTGCATTCATGGCTCTTTGCAGTTTCTTGCAGTCACACGATTGCATTTTATGGCAGTTTTGCTAAAAACTGGAAGTTACTTCTGGTTTTCAGCAAAATCACTCCACAGCAAACAATGGGCTCACTTAAGAGCCATGGCATTTGCTTAAGGACTTTGGGATTCCCTTAATATCCGCTGCAAAAAACGGTCATAAAATTTACAACTGTCTTGACATACGACTATAATGGACAGGCTCGATTATGGTCACACATTGACGACTACCTATACTATTAGCTGCAACATCTGTGGAGAAGCCCCCCAAATGAGCTTCAGTTAAAAAAAACACACCATCTTTACCTTCAGATTCCTGCAAATGCCCCTGTTCTTGTTATTCTTTATTTTAAAATATTCCTTCAGTTACAGTTTTATATGGAGATTCCACCAATTATCATGGGACTAATTTCCAAGATGATTCATTGGGGTAAAATATTGTTGGCTGGTTTGTTTCAACATTTTTCGGGCACGCACCCCAATTAAAGCAAATTAAAACTGCAAACTAAGAAATGCACGGGAAAGGGCAATGAAAAATCAGTTGTGGGTAGCAAAAGTCACATCTAAAGGCTTTTCAGCTTCTCTAATCCTCTGGAAAGAAGTATTGATGGTGATATTTGATTTCTGGTCAAGTGACTCAAGGACCTTTTTTCTGTCTGGAAGGAAAATTCAAGAGCGTTGACAACTACAGGTGAAGCCTATCGCTGAACTGTTGCATAGAGTCTTCGGATTTCGGCGGCATATAAATTTAATAAATAAATAAATAGCTCTGTCCTGGTCTCTTGATGTGCCATCAAGTTGTTTTTGACTCTTAATGATCACACGGATAGATGTTCTTCAGAGTGATCTGTCCTTAACCTTCAGCTCTTCCAACGGTGCCCCGTCACCAGCGGAACCGAGCATTGTTCTTGCTGATGATCATCCTCTTTTCTTCCCTTCCACCTTTCCCAACATCACAGCCTCCTCCAGAGAGCTGAGCCTTCGCCGAATGCGTCCAAAGTAGCATCATTTGAGACCGATCGTTGATACCCCGAGTGAGATCCGCGAGTGAATTTGTTCAGTGACCCATTTGTTTGTTTTCTTGGCTGTCAAGGCTCTTCGTTGAAGTCTTCTCCAACACCAAGGTTCGAAGCCATCAATACTCTTCCGATCCTACTTCTTCAAAGTCCAGCTTTCACTTCCATAGAGGGTCACCCTTGGGGCTGATCCTTTTGGTCACCTACGATCAGCCACCCTCAACATTGGCAGGGTTTTCCTCTATTACGATATTTTCCCATTAATTCTACTTGTCAGCTTGCGCCCTGTTGTTTTTAAATGGGTTTTTAATCCGTGTTAAGCCTGATGTGTACAGAAGGATTCTCCTCTCTAAAATCTGACATAGCTCTTGTCATGGACAGGACAAACCTGGCCCAGGAAAACTTTTTCAGGCTTTGTTTTTATTTTTTCTAATTTCAGAAAAGGCTTCTAAAGAGGCAAACTGTGGATGGATCTCAAAGGTTCCCTAGCACTTAACATGCCTGCATTCCTACCTGTGATCCATACCAGTTCTGGAGCTCCTAAAGATTTATTTTCAGTCATTAATAAGCAAAAACAAAAATGGATTTTGTTCATCAAGGCAAACTCCAAAGCCGATGACTTTTTAAAACCTGAGAAAAATGTTATTTCCATGTTTTTTTTAAAAAAGGATAAAATTGAAGAACAATTTCTTCCCAATGCTTTCTCAGTTCGTTCCAGCCTCACCTTGCATGGCTTAACTATCATAATTAATTAACTACCATAATTCATAATACAGCAATCTAAAATAGAACAGCTTATTCATCCACCTAAGACACATCTGTATATTGCTTTGAATCTACAATTTGATCGCAGCAACATTTTTCGAAGTCGGAACAAGTAATGTAGACATTCAGGGATGCATCAACACCCTGGAATGTGGCTGACTAAGTTTCTCCAGATTTATGAGATGCATTTATGAGGTGAGAAGTGCTGTCAAAAACATTGTTTTCAGCTCTGAAATGTTTGCTTTAACATGAGAGGTACTTCCAATGCTGGTTAATTATAGCTTGTAATAATACGGAAGAAGGGAATAAATGCATTGTAGGTTCAACAAACAGGAAATATATGCTAAATAATCACATTTCCACCATCAGGCCAGAACTCTCAGATGAGGTCAACAGGTTAGGTTGAAGCTGTAGGCTAATATTACACAAGTGTGACGAATCTCATGGGATTTTTCCAACTAGCTGGATAGGAGCAGATCAACAATGTCTTCTCGAAATGAGGTCAGAAAGATCAGAAAGTCTCAATAGAAGAGAATATTTGTAGCTCAGGGTTGACCTGTGGGGTCATTGGTGCTCTCTGCCTCATCAAGAAACCACCAAGAACACTCCCATCAACACTGACAGAGCAAGCCACTTGTATATCAACAGAGAGCAAAATTCCACTCCCTTCTAGCACTGATGATGTTACCTAGTCAGGTAAGGAAATGTCTGCAAGAAAACAACCAAGTTCAGAGAGCACGAAGGACCTCATATCAGAAAGTATGGCTTAATATTCCTTTTTTCCAGCCCGTACTTTGCAGATACGTTCAAATGATGTCAGCTTCCACAGAACAATTGTTCCTTAGAAGGATCAGAGGTGTCACTAGTGAACATTTTGGTTCATCCCTATTTGGATCCTGGATTCAGATGAGATGTTAATCCCCACTTCCTCAGAGACCTGTTTTGAAGCTATTTCTCCCTAAGGACATAGTTTAGAGAAGTGTTTCTTGACTCCAACTTGAAGATGTGTGGACTTCAACTCCCAGAATTCCTCAGCCAGCCATATGTCAGGGAACTTTAATAGATAGAAGATTTTTGCTTGCTTACACCCAACTTGCAGAGGGCAGCCTCTGCCAAGGGGGTCAAAATCTGCAAGATGGCAGGCACGATGTGTCAATCAAAACCCTACATGTAGAAAAGAGACAATTTTTCAGTCACAATTCTTGCAGATGTGGAACACACACACACCCTTTAAGGACATTTCTACTTCTCCGAATTCTTTGCAAACTAGCAGGCAATGCCCACACATTGGTGTGCTGAAAAAGATGAGTCAAGGAAGGGTCAATTTTCTTCCTTCTTTTAGGTATGGAGTGCTGGGTGAAAGGCAGATTGTACACTCAGAAGGAGGACTACTGATATATGGCATTTTTTGCATTTGGTCAGTTGAATCGTAGCTGGTAGCAATGTTTAGTTCAGCTTGTCTGATCTCAAAAATGCTCATTAGGGTACAGTGGTGTTTGGATGTAAGCCACCCGAAAGAGACTAAGGTTTTTTTGAAATATCCCAGATATTTATCCCAAATATCTTCAAAGGGAGGCATGAGGAAGATG
>JANHZU010000003.1:1414-14853 GCA_032468055.1 Acrochordus granulatus
AAAGATCACTATATATATGTATGAAGAAATTAAATTATTTCTTCACGTTGATCTGTCTAGTAACCAATGCTAATGTTATTTATTTATTTATGTAAAAGTAATGTATTGGTTGAAGCAAACACAGGTGTTCATGAGTACAGAGAAGTACACAAAAGTCATTAAATGGATAAATGGAATTATTTTTTATTATTTAATCTTGGTTGAAGGTTACACTGTATGTAAATATTCTAAGATGTCTTGCAAATGTGGCTGGTCAATTTTGCTTTGTCACTGTTTCTAGGATCAAAAGAGATCTATCTCCAAGTCTGTATATACACATGAATATACAGTAGAAAAAATGACATTTTAGTATTGATATCGTCATTAAAAATATTCTTTGCCTCTAATTAAAAGCAAGGATTTGGGGCAGTTCATCTGATGACTCATATGGTAAACTTTCAGAATAAAACTGACATGTATCAGGTTTTTTTGTATAAGTATTGCATAAAATAATGAAAACACAAAAATGCTAACCTACAGAAACCCAGATATAGAATACTGTGTTTTTACTCTTTCTAAATTTTGGATTCGGCTTTATTATGCAAGATGTAATTTTTTATCAATTCATCCCATGAATTTGTCTATCCTATTGTTGTGTATCTGGTCTGGAATACTTCTTTCAGATTTCAAACAAGAATCTTTTTCAGCTCTTTTCTGAGATGTAGAGCCCAGGAACCTGGAATGCTAGAGAAGTATACCATCCAAATCTGAAGAAAGCAAGGGTGCTTTGGATTCCTTTAGGGGCACCCTCATTGGTCCTGTTGGCAACTCCTTAAGGAAGATGTACCATTTCTTGGGATTGCAAGGTAGGCTCGGAAAACGCTCATCGGATGGTGGCAACAGATTGTGCCTTATCTTGGTCAGAATTCATATGTTAGGGAAGCACTACTTGTTAAGATAGCAGAGTAGGAAGTGGCGCTGGGAAGTAAAGCAAATTTTGCTGGTGGAGTTTTATGCTGTTTCATGGACTAGAAGAAAATCCATTAAACTGGCCATCTGATTTGCCTAAGACTATTCAGAAAGATGCTCACGTGGTCTATAACCAGAGTTAGCTTCCAGCTTACCTTGACAAATGAATAATACATGGCAAGGCTAAAAGAAACAGTGTTAATACCTTTTGAACAACATATTTATCTCAATGCATATTACCAGACCTTTTAAGATTCTTTTGTAGCTGATCCTTGAAAAATAAGAGCAACATGGGGAAGGAAAGCTTATCTTTTTCCTTGTTTACTTTTCCCTCCTTCTCAGAAGTCAACTGTAAAATTTATTTAAGTTAAAATGCAGTTGATGAACTTGGAAGTTAAAATATACAGACTAGATAAGACCAAACTATATGATGCTTCAGCCGAAGAACTGCTGTGTTTCTCAAAGACTTAAGAAAATTTTAAAACTTTAAATGTCATAGAGCCTTACTAACTAAAAGACAAGGACCACCATTCAGATTATGAACCTGTCCAGTTGTTGGGATTACCAGTAGATACCTTTTGAAGAATCTTCCCATTATCAACAGCATGTAATATGGACCTTCTACATTGATCCCTCTGGACTTATTACTTACTTGGTGTTTAGAAAATGAATAAAAACACATCTCTTTGGATGAACTTTTAATTGTTAGAAGAGTGAGGATTATTTGTTTGATTATTATCTTTAACTTTTAATTTTCTGTTTTCATTTTTCAAAGTTATGATACTTTCAGTCAAAGCTGAAAGGCAAGGTATAAATCACACAAGCAAAGTAATAAATGAATGAATCAGGCTGATAAATGTACCTGTCTGAAGCTCTTAAAAAGTCACTGTTAGTTATTGTAGGCAGTATTGAGCTAGATAGTCCAGTGTGTACCAGGAACATGGAGGGCATCTCAAAGGAATTGTAACTGTAACAAAGTGTGATCTGGCCCAATTGAGATTGCCTTTTCTAAGTACATTTGTATGGTAGTATTTCACCTGAGGACATTGATTTCAGAAGCCAGAGAACTAAATAAAAATTAAGTTACATTTATGTCACCTTAAATTTCATTTAATTCATGCTGCTTCTCAGATTTCATAAGAGGTTGTATGAAATTGACTGCTGCATGTTAGAAATCTTTTTTTTAAAAAAGTTCAGAACATGAGAATATTTATCTCTTGATCTCCTGAAAATCAAGATTTTTTTCCCCTTGACAAAAATCCAACCCAAACAAACAAAACCTATTCTACCTTCGGTGGCACTCTCTCCAGCAGGTCTACATTAGACATTAATTTAGGAGGAGGAAGAAGAAGAAATAACAACAATAAAGTGCCAGGAGCTCTTTGGAGGCCAGTTTCTCTTGTGAAGTGGAAACATCACTTTTTTTGTCAAAAGCAAGTTAGGCCCAAAGACTTTAATTTTTTTAAAGTCCTTAATTCCTTGTAAACAAGTGAAAAACAATGCAAATCTTTCAATTAATTAACTAATCTTGAATTAGACAGAAACCTGTACATTGTACAGATCATGGATCAAATGATGTAGTTGCTGGAGATGTGCTGATATACACCTCTACTTGATACTGTATGATTCCCTCTTATTCCCATTTATCCCTTTCCTGCAGTCCCATTCTGAAAGTGCGGAGTCTAGCACAATGGGGTCACTGGAAGTCCAATATTGTAATAAGTGTAGGTGTTATTCTTGATGTTGCTCATGGTTTTCTATCAATTTTTGGCAGTGCCTATCTTCAAAGCCAGTGGGGGTTTAGTAGCACAGGGCTCACCAGCCATTCTGTCAGCAGCTACACCTTATGGAATTGGTTTTCCTTCATAGCATCTTTGTAGTGCTTGTGTAATGACCTTGAGGTTTCTTCCCAGTCTCCACTACACCATAGAACAATTGGTATATGATGCTCATCCATCCTGATGTTGTATCCCACCCACCATATCTGGGTTTTGATAATCAGGGACTCAGTGTTAGTGGAATTTGCACAATCTGGGATCTCCAGGCTGATGATAAGATCTTGTCAACAAATACCAAGAATGGAGAGTATATATGTGAAATTTCTCCAGTTATTTTATGTATTATTGGTACGGAGTCCAGGACTCATATTCATATAGGAGAAAAGGGATAACCATAGATTTGTAGGCTTTTAACTTTGTGGAGATACAAAGATTGTGTTGATTGAACACTCAAGTACAGAGCTGCCCCTGAGCCTGGCTGGCCTTGATGACCCCAGAGTCAATTTCTTTGTCCAAATACCCATCATTTGAGATGAAGTTTTCTAAGTATTTGAAGCTGTTTACATTTGTCAGCTGGGTATCACCAGCAGTGATTTTTGGTTCCATGGGGTTGGTATTTAGCATGGGCTGGTGAAGCACTTCAGTTGTGTTCAGGCTGATAGTTAGGCTGAAACTCATAACAGTATATGAGAATTTGTTCAGCATCAACTGTAGATCAATTGTCTTTGTGTACTTTAAGTGCAAAATCATCAGGAAAGAGGATTTCTTAAATGACTGTATGGAGGTACTTTGTCCATGTGTTCAGGATAATATAACAGTAAATAAGCTGAAAATGATGAAGTGTAATATTCTAGCTAGGTGTTTAATCTCTTTTGCAGTCAGTACAAGATAGTGATAATTTCCCAATAAATTATCGACAAGAGGGGCATTCTTCAATGGACTCAGTTCAACAAGTGGTTCAGGCCACTTCATCATTGAGGCACTCCAGATTGTCCACATTGGAGAACTGTGTTGGGATAAGAGGGAAAGCACCATTTCCACAATAACTAAAGATGATTTCAAGTTGCCCCAGGTGATAATATTCTGGGAAGATGTTTCCTCTAAAAATAATTACTGAATTATTTTCATGCTGCAACAAACAGGATGTGAGGATGAGTTCATAACCATGGTGCATTTATTTCCACATCTTTGTTGATTGTTCAGCCTGCTGTATGTCTTCCTGACCTGCTGAAATTAGCAAGATTTGAAATTGTATCTTAGAACCTGACACACTTTCAATATGTTGGACTTAACGCCCAGAATTTGCTATACTGGCCGGGAATTCTGAAGTTGAAGAAGTCTGCTTAAAAATTAAAGGCATGCAAAAATCAATAGGGTAAAAACTCAGGCAGGCACAAATTGGGCTAGAGACCATTAATTATTTTTTCCACAGAGTTGCATTTCTTATGGTGGCAGTATCATTGAGGATAATATTCATGCTTCCCCAACTTTCCTCTCTAATAAATAGATACTGCAAAATGGCAAAGGAAGAAAAGAAATGCTCATGTAACATTGGAAAGAATGCCCCTTCCATGTCTTTTCAATTCTGTTGAAAACTATTGACTTGGATCCAGATATTCTGCTTTGTAATTGGAAGGAAGTGGTCACAAGAAAAAAAAATATGGTGGAAGCTGTAGATTTTCACCAGTTCCTATATATTCCAGCTCCGTTAACCTATGTATTGTATAATATGTATATATTAAACAAATAATAGATCATAGCAAATATTGTATATATTCAGTGTTTCCAGATGCTGAAAGGTGTTCTGCCGTGGGTTTCCAAGAGTCTTATTGATGCATGTTTTTTTGACATTGCATGGTATCTGTTTTTAAACTTTCATTATAAGCTCCAATTAATGATGGTGCGTTTACTTTAATATTATGTAAGATTTGCAGTTAATGCTGCATGTGCAGCTTCCAAAACAGAGGAATTATTAGCTAAAATTCTTGAGTTATATCAACAATGCCAAGTTTTAACTTGCTGTTCAGTTTATTAGATGAGTTTGAGGCTGTCACATTTTCTTGTTTTTCATCCTTCCTGCAAAAAGGGTGGACCCTGTCCTTAGATCCCTTTTTATTCCAAATATTATGAAAAATTTGTACACAGCAATTTCTGCCCATAATGAGATGGCAGAGTATCATGTACAGCTCTGTGCATTTCTGGCTTTCCCATCTACTATCAAAGTGGGTAGCAAGCAGGTGGAATGCATTTTACTTTGATATAGATATGCAATCTATCTCTCTGGTTATTTTCAAACAATTTAGCAATAAAGACTCATTGGAGCAACCTCTAGCATTGTAGAATGTCCCTGTTTTCTTCTACAAGCTGTTTATTGTGCTGAAAGGTTTGCTGTTGCTGATATCTTCAGGCTACTGCCCAATAAGTGATAGCAGGCAATTTTCAGAAAAGAACACCTGGCAATTGTTATTGTCAGGTTCTTCTCTGTTGTTTCCTCAGGCTTGGTTTTTGACCTTTCAAGTGATCCCATTAATCTGTATGTGTTGAACAGACAATAGTGTAAATATTCCCAGCTGAGATTCAAATTAAATAGGACTCTACTAACTTCTTTTATTTGGAAATATGATTAAATAATACAATGGTAAACCTGACAACAGCCTTATCCCTGTTTTTTGTTATAAAACTACTGCAATCCAGCAAAAATTAGCTGTGCTAAAAGGTATATTTCCATTTTTCAGGAAATTGAGCACATGGATATAGGTTGGCTTTATGGATCTCCATAAATACCAAAAGCTGAATTAAGAGGCACTCGTATAAAGCAGCACTAGTTTCCTCTTGTTCTCAGCAGGTGAACAATAACCATGATGTTGGTTATTTGTGTATTGAGTACATGCATGTGAGCACAATAGCACGAGTAGCTGTTTATTTAGCTTTCTCCAACGTGGTGTTCTCCAGCCATATTGGATTTCAGCTACCATAAATGAAATTATAGATAAATACTTCTGGAGGTTGCCTGACTAAATGAATCTGCTTTGTTTGAATATAAATTTTTTTGAACCAAAGAATTTTCTATAGAGTTAATATCCAGCATTAAATCCAACAATTGAAAGTTCTATTTTCTGAGAGAACCATAGCATGCATCATGGGCCATTTAGGTGTAATTAGGAATTCATAAAGGGCCATTTATGTTCAAGTCCAACCTCTTGTTGAATATTGAAATCATAGTTCATACATACCTGGAAAATGGTCATCTGATCTCTTCTTTAACGCCTCCAGTAAAAGGAATTCTATCACAATCTGAGTAGTTATTGAACTGTTCATACTTTTAAAAAGTGTTGAATCTGATATGGTGTCCTTTGGGTGATTGGGTGGACTGTGTTTGATATCAATATGGGACTCATGAACTAAAATATTTATGGTGTTCCAAATTACAGGACATTAAATTGAGTCCATTCTCAGTCACTGTACAAGCAACATTAGCATTTCAACAGTAATGTCTATTTGCAATATAGATGTATCCAGCAGGATAACACTTAATCAGAGGATCAGTCTTCCTACCAAATATACTTAAAACAAACATGTGCAGAAAATACAACATAGTGATTTGGTGCTCTGCTAATATGGGGCAGTTTGATTTGAATTGCTTTAGGCATGACTCACTTTGCCTAACTTGAGAAAATCTAAGATTTAAGACTTATTAGTGTGTGTTCTTACATGGAATAAGAAGTGTGCCACTAGCTTTTGTCCAAATTAAATTTGCAGGCCTAACAGCATTTCCCAAGTGAATAAAGTAATTTATGTGCTAGGATCTGTAAAGATCTTTCTTTAGGATCTTTCTATTAAGTGGTCAACAGTGATATGACCACTGTTATTCTTCAGAGAGGGAAGGTTGTATAAAAACTTTTTGGAAAATTAATGCGGGGAAAGAGATTGCATCTTGTAATGTATTGAATAACTTGCAAAGAACCATTATATCCTTAAATGATACTGTGCCTCATATAGGTGAGAACAGTTATCTGCTAACCCAAATTGGGCCTATATTTATCCCCTTACTTTCATGAAAGATACTGGAAGAGTGAACAAAATTTTAAAATTTTACAACAGTACAATTTCCTGTCTCCCAAACACTGTAATACTGACATGCAATATAAGGAGGCACTTGGGAAGGCAGAGTTGATCTGGATTACAGGAGATGATGTAAAAGGATAACGTTTTGTTGCTTGTCTAGTTTCTGAGAGCACAGATAGCATAGTATTAGCTTAGATCATGATTTCTGCAGAATTTTCCCATTGCTTTCTATATTGATGAACAGAGCAGAAAGAGAACAACTGAGAACACATTATTTTGCCATCAGCTATTTCTATTAGCTTCAGCAAGGGACAAATTCCATTATGGATAATTACTGAGGAGAGACTCAACAAAAGAAGCAAAGAGAAACTTAACACTAACAAAGCTGACTCTATCTTTGTTGTCCAATCTTCTCAAGAACATCTGCTGACAGTCTATCAGCCTTGTGAGGTAGTCCAGACAGGAAGCATTACCAGATGGACTGATTCTAATTTATTGTAAGTTTACAGTACATTAACAGAATCTTGAAAATTTGAAGATTCATTGCACCCTCATCTCCTTTACAGCCCAAGGTAAGGTCTTTCTGAAATGCTTGCCAACCCACATTCCTTTTATGACTTAAGCTGTTTTTCCCCTGGCTGTGTTTCTTCCCAATTTCTTAAGATGATTCCTACATAGCGTTCTAGAATCCTTCCTTTGGATGAAGTTCTTGGAACTTGGACAAGGTAGCAGGCCTTTTCTGTCATGGCCCCCAAAGCATGAAACAGACTTTCCTAGGAGGCTTGAAATTTGCTTTCCCTTCATATATTTTGGAAGACTGCTTTTCTCTCCATTTGATTGACTCCAGGTATTCATCTGCATATTTAATTGCATATTTTCTGTCATATTGTACTGATTTCCTTTGGTATTATTTTCACCCTGACACCCTGACCAAAGTCATATCAGTGGGATAGTTAAGAAATATAATAAATAAAATAATACATTTTTTCTAATAAACACAATTAAAGTTGTAATTACTAATCCTATCAAGAGTGTGCAGAAAAAGAAGATTAAAAAAATCAGGGTACTGGACCACCACAACCACGCAACTGAAGCCTCTTCCATGTTTTTACATCACATCTATAAAGAAATGGGTCTTTGATAACATCATTGTGGTCACCTGTAGAAAGCCATGGAGATGGCTTTGAGAGAAACATTCAGAAGCCCTTACAAAAACAGAAAAAAGCAAAAACATTCACTGAGCCCTGGAAAAGGAGATAGTAACTGTATTAATATCAATGAAATTTAGTCTTCTTGTGGAACCCTGAGTTTTTTGACACCATGTATCTGCCCTAAATACCTGAAACCTGTATTGGGTGGCAGGCCTTTTCTGACCTGCAGTTAACCACAAAACAATGCCCTTGTAGCTCACTTTCTCAGCCATGTTTTTATTGCATTGTCTCCATCTCATCTCCTGTCTCTATCTGAGACAACCTTAAGTCTGTCTGAGCTGTTCCATTACCATCTAAGCAGTGTTTTCTCCCTTAATCAGTTTTAAGGTGAACCTAGTTTTCATCAGCAATTCTGTTAGTGGCATTGTCAGATCATCAGAGGGAGTCAGATCCGCCACATCTTTCCTGAGCAGAGTTTGCACATGTCATCCCTCCCTAGCCACAGTGATCCAACATGATGATACAAACACTACTCTTTTATACCAATGTTGCAATGTTGCAAGTAAATTCGTAAGGGGGATAGAAGTTGTTGCAATGCTGCAATGCACATTTTATTTATTTATCATATTTATATGCCGCCAATCTTCTAACAGACTCTTGGTGGCTCACAATCAATATTTTAACATTTTTAACATTTCAACATTAACTCCCCCCCCCCAAGCTGACCGGCAATGTTCACATCCGCGGGCTTTCTTCCATGGCTACTGCTCTGTCCTCGAGCTCAGGCAGGTTCAGCACCGACTTCCTGCTTCCCTTGCTGCTGGCTGGCCGGTTTCCCCCAGATGGTGTACCCATGCATCTACTCACATTTGCATGCTTTCGAACTTCTGGGTGGGCAGGAGCTGAGGCAGAAGAGCAGGAGCTCATCCTGCTGCACAGCAATGCCAGGTCTCAAACCCAGACCATCAACCTTCCAGCAGACAAACTGAGCTCTTCACCACTTGCACCACCATGCCTCTATTTTATCATCTGTTTTGCTCCCTTTCTTCAGCCTCTATGACTGAACATGTCGAATCATATGATAAATACAAAGGGTTGATTTTGACCATTTAAGTTCTAAATGACTGACACTTGTTTGACTAGTGTTCACATTATCATTTGGTGCCAGGTGAAAATCTTTTTATTTTACAAAGCTTTTTAATTGTAGTTTGACCATATTTTAATTGCATTTTAATGTAATGTTTTAGATTTTGACAAACATCTTGCTACTAGTGAATACAGTGTCTTTATTTTGTATTTTATTTGAGTTTATTGTATCTTTTAAGCATGATTTATCATAAACTGTCCAGAGATCTTCAATTACTGGGTGCTTAAAAATTGATAAATAAAATAATAAGGTTGCACTCCAGAACAGTGGCTTCGGTGGGTTTAGCTCTGCAAGCAGCAAATGTTATGTCAGTGTATTTTTCTGTAGTCCCAAGGATTGCTGGATAGTATTTTAACTCAGCAGCAAGGAAAAGCACCATATGAAATGGTGTAGAAACTTACATGATTTAACTTTACTAGTGACATGGGTAACTGAAGCCCTGAACTGAGTGAGTAAAGTAAAGGGGGAAATTGAATTTAAACCAGGCAACCACAAGGAGAAGGAAATGATATGCTAAATCACACTATACTTTGTCAAAGTGTCTATGTTTCCCATCATTTGTTTGGCTATATTAAAAATGCTATTTTCTAATAAAATATTGATATCAGAGATTATTCACTGAAGTCTGACATTGGATTCATACAGATTCAGATTTATTTCTCTTAATAAACTGAAAATACTGCATTAAATAACACAAGCAATGGTGATTTTTCATGGTTGTTATCAATTACCTAATTACAGTACTGTATTGATGATTATTATTCATTAATTATAATGCATATAGAGTATTTCCAGCTATCATTCTCAACCTATCTCAGCTTTAGTATTTGCACACACTAGACATTCATCTTACCCCACCCTCTTGCCAGTCAGATCAATTATGATTTAAATCTTGAATCTCTCTTTGTAAAATTGGCATCTCAGGACTTGGTATGGTATCAGTGAGTTTTTTAAACTATGTCTATAATTGAGATTAGTGCTTTTTCTGTAAGATTGTATGCATTGCATTTTGTTACATTTATTATACAAATTGAAATGCATAATAATATGCAGCCTAACATGCTATGAATATATTTTAGCATTCCCCAGCAGTAGTTAATATGCTAACCAACTTTACTGAAAGGCATACAGATGTGGAAAGAATCTATCTAGGGACTTTAATTATCACCTTGTCAAATTCAAATTATTATCTCGCAAGTTCATTTCCATAAAGTATCCCCTTTACTGTTGGATGAGTTAATGCATGTCTGCTTCTTATCTTATTTGTAGGCCAGTTCTGTCAGTTCATGATGTTTACCATAACTGATTTTGTCACAAAGATTTTCACAAACAGGAGATGTGGGCAGGAGATAAGGTTGTATGAGGTAGAGAGGGGCTGGCTCTATCTACCAACTATCCCTGTAACATGTAATAATAAAAGTCCAGTTGCCTTCTTAAGAAAGTTTGAAAAATTGTTTTGCAATTTTGCTATAAGACATGACCTGGATTAATGATTATATACATAGGTATTTACTAACTATTATGTTTCACAAATAAGCAAAAGGTTCAACAAGTCCAACTTGAAAGACGAAAAATAATCAAAGAGACCCTGGCAACGATTTACTGGGCTAAAATTTGGAGAATGTCATTTCTCATGGTAAATCATTTCATAGTTAAACCTATAGTGGTTCCATATTTGGAAGCTGAAGGGGAAGGGGGACTGGGCTGAATGAAAGTTAAGGAGAGGTAAAAATATGCAGAAGTTTCATACCATCCTGAATATAAAATCTTCAAAAATAAAATACCTGCCAGCTTACACATACACACACATCCAGAAAGAGAGAGATAAACCTTAATGTATTAAAAGGTCATGATCAAAGGATCTAAACCAGGTGTGTCCAACCCTGGCAATTAGATAGCTGGCTGATAAATTCTGGGATTTGAAGTCCACACATCTTAAAGTTGCCAAGGTTGGACATGCCTCATCTAAACCAAAAACCATTTCTAAAGCCAAAAGGATCCACTATTGAACTTATCTATCTATCTATCTATCTATTTTTTGCCACCCAACTCATTATCAGCAATTCTGGATGGCTTATAATAAAAATAGCCATAAAAACATACAACTGGTTCATCAATGAATCAGCAAGTAAAAGCAAGGATTAAAAATGAAAGGAAGAGAAAGATAGGGACAAAATAGAGGTGGAATCCTTAATCGAGTAACCACCTCACTAATGATACCCGGCTACCTGGGCCCCAGGCCAATTCACAGAGACTCGTCTTCAGGTTTATTCGGTGGGGGCTGATTGCGTCTCAGATGGAGGGTGGGTGCCACAACAGAAAAGGCCCGTCTTCTGTATCCCATCAGCCAAAATTCTCTAGCTTACGGGATCTGGAGCATGCCCTCACTGCTGGCATAGTTGGGGTGGGCTGAACCCATTGGAGTGAGATGGACCCTTAAGCAGCCTGGGCCCATGCCATGAAGGGCTTTATTCTTGAATTGCACCTAGAAACAGACCGGCAACCAATGCAGTTCACACCACACTTGGTTTGACCTATTCCATCTTACTGTACACTGAGTGCAGCTGTGTAGTGTGTGTATTTCAGACCACTGATTGGGCTAAGTTCAATTCTACTTGTTGCAGATAGTATCTTGATTATATGGTTAGTGATGATTATTCTCAGTCCTTGAACACTTCTTTTTCATTTCCCCTTTCAGTTACCTTTAATTCTAGCACATGTACTTAAAAAAAACTAATTCCAGCACAATTCTAAGCTTGTTTTTTTCAGACATTAGTGTTTCTGCATGGGAATAAACATGGGATACAAATAAATAAATCTTACAGTCCCAGGATTATGGGTTGTCCACACTTACTAGTGTAGAGTAAGTGTGGATGACCCATAATCCTGGGATTGTAAGATTTATTTATTAGTATCCCATGTTTATTATCTTTACAAATAACTCAAAGCAGCAAACATATCCAACATACCTTCCTCCTCCTATTTTTCCCACAACAATAACACTGCAAAATGAGCTGGGGTGGAGTGAGTGACTGGCCCAAGGTCATCCAGTTTTCATGGCTAAGGTGGGATTAGAATTCATGGTCTCCCACTTTCTAACCTGGTGCCTTAACCACTGGCCTAAACTGAAAAATGATGTCACAAAGAAAGCAATGTCTGACCCCTCCCATTTGGGAACCATTGCTTGTCTAAGCCCCTGATATGCGGTACTGTGGTGTTTTTCAACCTTGGCAACTTTAAGAAATGTGGATGTCAACTTCCAGAATTCCCCAGACAGCATGACTATATGGGGAATTCTGGGAAGTGAAGTCATGCCTCTTCAAGTTGTCAGAGTTGAGAAACACCACAACATTGCCTTCAACAGTTTTCTCTCAGAGAAGTAGAGAGAAAAATGTTATTCTCCAAAGTTTGCACAGCAATTTGAGTTGCTATTTTTTCATGAATTATCACCAACAAATTGTTTTCTATAATATCTGTAAGATAAAGAAAATTAGCATAGGTCATTTTGTGTGATAGGAAATAAATGAATTTGGGGTTTGTGTCAAGAGCAAAAGTAAATTAGAATTTAGGAATATGGAATAGAGCCCAACAGTTAATAGTTTGAGATAGAGATGTAAAATTGATCAAGTAATTATCTCATCTCACTGTTCACTTTTTTCTATCTAGGTCAAATGACGTATAAAAAGTGATAAATATCATCTTACAGTTTTGGCTTTAATCAGATTCAGAGCTGCCTTTCTTCCCTTCAATTACTTTTTTAAGAAGCTGTTGGAAGTAACTCCATAGATCTCTTGTATCACATCTACTTTAGAACATCCACAATATTTCTAAGCAAGTAAGCTGCAAAGCTGTATGAGTAAAACTGCAGTGCAAGCCCATGCCCTTCAGACAAAGTTCTTATTAGATAAAATTCTTTATTACAGAGGCCAAAAATAACAACATAAATGTAGCAAAAAAAAAGGGGGGGAATTGCTTAAATGGATGCCTTTCTCCTCTGGAACATTTGGGTATAATTAGCTAGCAAGACCTGTAACTTACAGTCTCTCATTAAAAATATATCAAAGCCTCCACAGAAGCACCATATAGTTACTAGGCCACCCTCAGGTTAAAGCTGCATTGGCCAACTCAGTTATCTTTAAGGAAAGTGTCAAGAAGATCTCCAGAAGAGAAAGGACTGCAGAAAGTCTGTTCCAGCTTTCCCCAGTCTGAGAATCCTAGAAGTCCACATATGTAGGTGGTGCCAAGTTGGGGAAGTCTACTTAATTGAGGGCTACCTGGACTGGACTGCAATTCCAAAGATCACTAAAGATCATATTTTATATTTTATATATTTATATTTATATACACATC
>JANHZU010000003.1:14999-32737 GCA_032468055.1 Acrochordus granulatus
TTTATGGAGTAATACTAATGCATTATTAATATGTCATTCCATTTTTCATTATTAGATTTAATCATAATATTACTATTAATATTCTGTTTGTATTTCTCTTCCAGCCTTCAGTAAATAGGCACATGAACATATGTGTTACTTGATTAAAATAAGGTGCAGATTGCATTCTTGGAGTGATTACTAATTGTTCCAAGGTTTATTTTAACATGAACTACATGTAGAACATTGACCTGACTAGGAATAGAAATACATTCAAAGTCTTTCAGCCATAAAATACTGATTGGGTATTTTTCTCTTGAGGTCAAACTGTTGTGAAGATGAAAAGAAAGGTATTGAAAAAGGTGAAGAGTGTCTCTTTAATTAAGACGTGATGTAAAATAAAGGTCCACTATTTTAAACCTCCATATTTGATTACAAATACTTAATGAGCAAGTAACTTGAAATTTAGTATCTACGGTCTGTTTTATGAGGCTTATATCTTAACTATATTTTAGATGATCCAATAAGTAGAAATACTGTACATGCTGACTATTGCCATTTTTTATCTACCCTAATCTACCTTTATTTTAAAATTGATAAAATATTTTTAGTTATAGACCCTTGTCAAAAACAATCCTTTATACTGGTTTGGTGAAACTCAAAACAAGAGTTCAACTATTCTGAGCACACAAGAGTGGAGGAGGAAAATCAAATTTTTCCTCCCTCCCTTCCTTCATTCTCACAATCATTCTTCCATTGTACTTCTTTCCAGCTCTTTTCTTCTCCTCTTCCTCCTCCTGACACTTTGAAATCTAGCATCACTCTTACAGTGCCATTAAGTCAACTAATTTTTACTCCACTGCCATCCTATCACAGTGAAATACTGTGTTGTAATCCACTTTAAAAATGGATTTAATGGACCATTTGATTTTCAATTTCAGTGTCCATATTTGGGCACCTGATTTAATCATGACTAAGCAACTCATTGTTCTATAATCTAAACTGCTTCCACTTGCTTTTCATGACAATGAGGAAGACTATACAAATAAATCCTGTTGTCCATAGTTTGTTTTGCTTTTTTATTTATTAATTAAATTTATATGGCCACCCATCTCACAGAAAGCTATTCTTTATATGTGAGATAGAGATCATCTCTCAACAAACTGACTTAATTGATTGAATCATTTGACTTGTAAGGCCATAGACTCAGCATGCAATTTCGGGCAGCTTAACAATCCATTAAAAAAATCTAAAGGGAATTGAAATGTTAATGGCAAATGGGAAAATTAAAAGAATTTAATGCATTAGCAGGTTTTAAGATTAACAAAGAAAAGATGAAGATGTTAACAAAAAATATGAAAACAGAAGATCAAATAGAAGTGATAAATAAAATGGGTGTTAAGATTGAAATGGTAAAATATTTGAGTTTCATATGACAAATATGAACTACATGTTATTTCAAAACAACTGTTAAGACATAGAATTAATTTAAAAAAGATAAGTTAAGGTGGGAGAAATTACAATTGTCATTGCTGGGGATAATTTCTGTGATTAAGATTAATGTTTTGCTTACAATGATGTTTTTGTCTCAGACGATACCTGTTTAGTACTATTTAAACAATGGAAAAAGGATATATTATTATTCATTTATTTATTTTTCACATATATATGGCTGCCCATCTCAAAGAAAGTGACTTTGGACAGCATACAACAATCAAAACAAAAAATATATTAAAACACTTATAAAAATATAAAAGTCACCTTGAAAATAAAAAAAAACACTAAAAATTAACATATAAAACCACTTGAAGAGACTAAAAGATCAACTATAATGGAGCCTTCTAAGAAGATCTCTGATTCCCTGAGACTCCCAGGCCTAGTGACATAACCAGTTCTTGATGACTTCTGGAATGATAATAGGGATGGAGCCGATCTGACTTAGAGATGTGGGGTGGGGGAATGATAACTGCAGCAAGACTATTGTCTGCACAAATATGGAAAAATTTGGCACTACCTATAAGGGAGGAATGATTGGTAAAGATGGTGGAAGTTGCTGGAGTGGCCAATTTCTTTGATCAGAGAAAAGACAACGTCTACATTTACTGTTGGCTGAAACCTTTTATAAACTTTTTGCATGAAACAGAAAAACATGAACTTAATGATGTATGATTTTGATGATTAGACAGTTTAGATAATAGAAAAAGGAGAGTTATGTTGTAACCACAGAACAAGAGATAATAAAGTACATAATGTACTTGTATAAAGAAGATTGGAAGTGACTTTTTTGTTTTTGTTTTACTTTTTTCCCTTTCTTGCACTTTACCTCTCTCTTTGATTTCTTTCTCCTTTTCTTTTTCTCACTCTGAATTAGATTCTAATGCATTTTAATCTTCTTTCTTAAAAACAAAACAGGACATTGTGCTCAGTGTATACTCTACAGTCACAACACCAGGATAATCTTACCCAACAACCCCATTTTACCCAAGAGGGATTAGGTTACCATAAACAGAGTTGCCAACTGGCAGTCTGTGGACACAGAGAAACAATGATATTTTACTGCTATTATTTCTTCAGGGCATGGACTCAATCAGATTCACATGTTACCTTCTTTCAGTGTCTGTTTTGATATCTATTTTCCTTCTTTATGTCATAGGCAACTTTTGAAAACTAAAAGGTTCTCCAGAATCCACAGAAAGGAGAGGTTGTACAAGTACAATCCAATTCATCATCATCCTTTCATTCCAAACTGTGGCAAAGATCTCAGTTCAACCAAATACCAGAATCTTAAGGAAAACTACGGAAAGAAAAACTACAAGTTCCAATAAAGTCCATTAGGTGCTTGGAGCAGTCAAATTGAACTGGTTCTATCATCTCTGAAGCAGGGAACAACTGTGGAGAATTTGAAATCAGTCACTGATCTGACCATGGCAATTAATATACCCCATTATCAAACCACACTGTCATTTCTCCAAGAAAAAATACCAGATCCAACATGCTGTGTGTCAGGCCTTCAATGACCTGTGCCACATCCCTGATGGCCATGAACTCTGAGCCAGAAGGACAGGCTAAAGTTTCTGAGTAATCTAGGAAGCTACACTTCAAACCTAGCCACAAAGCTGAACAGCAGGGAAGCCATTATGCAGCTATGAAGATGGTACAGTTATCCATGTTATGTTGGCACTCTCATTCACAATTATATCATTGATGAAGGAAACTTGTTACATGCAAAATTGTCATTAAGTAGCAGCAGAAACTAAGGCCTATAAAGATCCAATAACGTGGCCTAAGGGGAGAGCCCTGGGGGCTGAAACTTGGAATCACTTTAAAATGGCTCTTCCTATGAATGGTCCATCCCCAGTTCTCTGTCATATCTCCTCCTGTCATTTACCAATAAGATATTTCTGCCTGCCCCATCTACTCAACAGACCAGTTTCCACCTCAACCCATGTCCTTCCCTCTACTAGATCATATTGAAAATCCTTTCCCTTTGAATTCCAAATCCTTTATATGCTATAAAATCAGATCAGACATCTGTTGTCAAAAAGAACATAAGATTTGTTTTCATTAAATCTGGTTGCCATGTGCGAGAGGCAGGGTGGCTACTACCAGAATAAATGGAAGCTGAAAAAGTAATGTCTGTCTTCAACTCTAGCCAATCCAACTATGGCTGTCATTTATTATCAATATTTGGGGGTCCAAGCACTCCAGGAAACTAATGATAGGCCACTCTGACTTACTTCTACCACCATTACTGAGCAGAAGGTCATAATAGCAGATCAGACACAACCACATCACTTCCACCACTTTCAGTGCAGAAATCCTCATCAGTTCCTTAATAGCTGCCCTGCTACTAAATAAACAATTGGCAGAATCATCAGTTCTGCATGTGTTCCCCAGCAGCTAATTGATATTGTTGTTGTGCTACTGCTCTGCTGTCAGCTCCCCAAATGACCTGGTCATACCACATAATCTAGTCTGGTTCCCAGAACCCTCTCAACCACTGGTCATGCTAGAACCACCACCCCCTCTGCCCAAGGCACCCTGGAGGCTCTAAACATTATCACCTCTGTAAATTCCTTTCAAACCATCTGATGATACATCCAGCATTTGAGAACCCTCTACAGTACATTTTCCACAACCCATGACAACACCTGTATATCCTGTGGCCCATGACTATCATGAATCTCACCCTAATGCCATTACATAAGGAAGCAGAACCAGAAGCAGACACAGAAGCAGCCATGTTTTACACTTGTCTTCAGACTGCAATATTTAACTGTAGATCTCATGTGCAAAAATCTGGGAAAGTATTATTTTTAGATTTAAGATTGCATGTAAAGTAAAAGTTCAATATTTCTTTAAATTATAAAAATGCAAGTATAACTCATTAAAACATGACACAGCAAACAGGACTTTTGTTATAACATCTGGCTTTGTGAACAAAGCTCTAGGATTAAATGAAGCATGCAGTCAAATTATTATTCTGCCATATCAAGTTATGATTTAAAGTTTCTCTTTCTGGACCACCCATTATTAGGCTTCATGAAGTAAAGATCTGCTTTTTCATGTTAGCAATATGGTACCTATATTAATTCTCTGCTTCCAGGCTTGTAAAGAGAAAGAAGTGGGATGAGAAGAAGAAATAAGAACATGGCATATGTCATTTCAGGGTGCACAGTGGTTCAATTAATTAAGATGCTGGGCTTATAGGCTGGAAGGCCAGCAGTTCGAATTCAAGACCCAAGAGCTGCTATATAACAGAGTGAGTTCCCATTGTCTCCCTAGCTCCTGCCAACCTAGCAGTTGAAAAGCATGTAAAAATGCAAGTAGGTACTACTTTCAGTGGGAAAGGTAACAGTGTTCTATGCTCCTTGGCATATAGGCATGCCGGCCACATAACCACAGAAGTGTCTTTGGATAACACTGGCTCTTTGGCTATGAAATGGACATAAGCAACACCCATAGAGTCTGCCATGACTGGTAGGGGAAATCTTGACCTTTACTAAATGTCAATCTACAAAGTTTAAATACATTAAAGTTTATTTAACCTCATTCCCCCTTATAGATTTGTTCTTTCTACCTTTATATAGCCTAAATATGAATGAGGCAGCATCTTTTGACAACATAATATCAGTACTTCATTCACAGGATTATTGCTGTCATTTCTTTGTTGTTGTTGTTCAGTCACTCAGTCATGTCTGACTCTTTGTGACCCTATGGACTGCAGCATGCCAGGCCTCCCTGTCCTGCACTGCCTCCACCTAAATCCACATCCATCACATCTACGATGCTATCTAACTATCTCATCCTCTGCCACCCCTTCTCCTTTTGCCTTCAATCTTTCCCTTTTTTTCCCCAATGAATCCCCTCTTAGCATTAGGTGAACAAAGTATTTGAGCTTCAGCTTCAATATCTGTCCTTCCAATGAACAGTTAAATTGATTTCCTGTAGGATTGATTGGTTTTATCTCCTTGTAATACAAGAGACTCTTAAGATTTTTCTCCTGCACCACAATTTGAAGGTACCAATTCTTCAGTGTTCAGACTTTCTTTTGTTCCAACTCTCACAGCCATACATTACTAGGTTTCCTCCCAAGAAACAAGCATCTTTTAATTTCATGACTACAGTCACCCTCTGCAGTGATCTCGGGGCCCAAGAAGGTAAAATCTGTCACTGCTTCTGCTTCTTCCCTCTCTATTTGCCAGAAAGTGATGGGATGGGATGGGATGCCATAATCTTGTTTTAATGTTGAATTTAAAACAGCTTTAGTACCCTCCTCTTTCACCCTCATCAAGAGGTTCTTTAGTTCTTCTTCACTTTCTGCCATTAGAGTGATATTGTTTGCATATCTGAGGTTGTAGATATTTCTCCTTGCAATCTTAAATCTGGCTTGTGATTCATCCAGCTCGGCAATTTTCATGATGTACTCTGCATATAAATTAAATAAGCAGGTTGACAATATACAGCGTTGTCATATTCCATTCCCAACTTTGAACTAATCCATAGTTCCATTCTGGTTCTAATGGTTGCTTCTTGACCAGCATACTGATTTCTCAGGAGATAGTAAGGTGGTCTGGTACTCCCATTTCTTTAAGAATCTGCCACAATTTGTTGTGATCCACACAATCAAAGGCTTTTGCGTTGACATTAAAGCAGAAGTACATGTTTTTCAGACACTCCCTTGCTTTCTCCAAGATAACATTCAAGATGTGAATGTTAACAATTTGATCTCTAGTTCTTCTGCCTCTTTGAAACCCAGATTATAGTTCTTGGTTCACATACTGCTGAAGCCTTGCATGTAGTATTTTAAGCATAGCCCTGCTAGCATGTGAAATCAGCACAATTGTATGGTCGTTTGAACATTCTTTGGCATTGCCCTTCTTTGAGATTGGAATGTAAACTGATGTTTTCCAATGCTGTGGCCACTGCTGAGTTTTTGAAATTTGCTGGCATATTGAGTGCAGCACTTTAATAGCATAATCTTTTAGAATTTTAATCGTTCAGCTGGAATATTTGTTTATACTACTTTGTTGTTGTAATGTTTCCTAAGACCCACTTGATTTCACACTTCAGGATATCTGGCTCTAGGTCACCAACCACACCATCGTGGTCATCAGGGTCATTTAGATATTTCTTGTACAGGTCTTCTGTGTATTCTTGCCATCTCTTCTTAATCTCTTCTGCTTCTGTCCTTACCATTTTTGTCCTTTATCATGCCCATTTTTGCATGAAATGTTCCCTTGATATCTCCAATTTTCTTGAAGTGCTCTCTAACCTTTCTGAGTCTATTGTTTTCCTCTATTTCTTTGCACTATTCATTTAAGAAGGCTGCCTTATCTCTCCTTGCTATTCTTTGGAAATCTGCATTCAGTTGGGTGTATCTTTCCCTTTCTCCTTTGCCTTTCACTTTCCTTCTTTCCTCAGCTATTTGTAAAGCTTCATCAGACAGTTACTTTGCTTTCTTGCAGTTATTTTTCTTTGGGATGGTTTTAGTAGCTACCTCTTCAACAATGTTATGCACCTCCATCCATAGTTCTTCAGGCACTCTCTCTACCATATCTAATACTTTAAATCTATTCCTCACCTCCACTATATATTCATAAGGGATATGATTAAAGTCATACCTGAATGGCCTGGTGGCTTTCCCTAATTTCTTCAATTTAAGCCTAAATTTTGCATTAAGAAACTTATGATTGCAGCCACAGTCAGATCCAGGTCCTGTGTTTTCTGTCTGTACAAAGCTTCTCCATTTTTAGTTGCAAAGAATATAATCAATCTGATTGTGGTGTTGACCATCTGGTGATATTCATGTGTAGAGTCACCTCTTGGGTTGTTGCAAAAGTGTATTTGTTTTGACCAGTGTATTTTCTTCACAAAATTCTGTCAACCTTTACCCTGCTTCATGTTGTACTCCAAGGCCAAACTTGCCTGTTATTCCAGTTATCTTTTGACTTCCGACTTCAGCTTTCCAATCCCCTATAATGAAAAAGATATCTTTTTTTTATGTGAATTCTAGAAGGTGTTGTACACTTTCATAGAATTGGCCAACTTCAGCCTTTTTGGCATCAATGGTCGGGGCATAGACTTGGATTACTGTGATATTGGATGGTTTTCCATGGATGCGAACCAAGGTCATTCTGTTGTTTTAGAGATTATACCCCAATACTGCTTTTCTCACTCTTTTTATTGACTAAGATGGCTACCTTATTTCTTCTAAGGGATTCTTGTCCAAAGTAGTATATATAGTGGTCGTCTGAATTAAATTCACCCATTCCCATCCATTTTAGTTCACTGATTCCAAAGATGTCAGTGTTCAATCTTGCTATCTCGTGTTTGATCACATTCAGCTTACATTCCAGGTTCCTCTGCAATATTATTCTTTACAGCATTGGATTTTCCTTTTACCTCCAAACACATCCACAGTTGAGCATCCTTTCAACTTTGGCTTACCCACTTCACTTTTTCTGAATCTACTTGTAACTGCCCTCCACTCTTCCCCAGTAGCATATTGGACACCTTCTGATCTTAGGGGCTCATTTTTTGGCATCATATCTTTTAGCCTTTATTTTACTGTCCATGGGGTTTTCTTGGCAAGGATACTGGAGTGGGTTTGCATTTCCTTCTCCAGAGTCCTGTTGCCCATTCTTCACCAGATGTCCAGGAACTCCAACATCTAGCTGGTCCTTGTTGATCCAGGCAATGACTGAGCCAGTATGGTTTTCTGCAAATTATGTCTCAACATATTTTTTATGGAGGGAGACACTCTTGGTTTGGCTTTTTTGATGAGATCTGTCCAGTATGGTTGAACTGTTGGCATAGCTCTCATCTTCCTCAGAGCACAAAAGTCCCACAACCATGCCAAGGTGGTGCCTCAGTGGTGCATTCCTAATTCTTTTGTTCTGTCATTCCTAATTCTTGCTAATTCTTGCTGGTGTTATATTTGTGACACAAAGAAATATGCAATCAGTAGGGAGAGACAGAAGTACACATATGTGCTTATTTTTTTAATCAATAAGAAAACTATTCCCCTTGGAAGTTATTTTCTTCAAGAAAGGGTATGTATAGAGAAAATAGGGCAAACTATACATTTACTGTCACTTTAGTCATTTCTCCTCTTCCGAAGCATTCAGTTATTCTATTGCAATAACAAGTTGAGAGCAGTCTTGTCTTGAATATACAAAAGCAAACCAATCCCATTCAGTAGGAGACTGAGTCATTGATCTTCTGGTGAACATTATTGAGAGTTAGCAGCACAAGCTCTCTTGACTATGGAGAACTCAATTTCCCACCAACATAATTGAATGATAGTCAACTTTTGGGAAAAAAGCATATCACCTTTCATTGTGGAAGCTGAGGATACATTTTGGGTCACAATGAAAGACAATGCTGCTGATATATATGCTTGAAGGACATCTTTACCAAATGGCAGATGACAAGTGTGTGTGCTTTCTCAACTAGATAATACAAAACTGGATCTGAAGTATCTCAAGGGTGATTGGATTTTCTGTAGGGTTGCTAATAAATAATGTTTCAGACACTTAAATTTTAGCCTAATCTTGTACTGAGAAATTCAGCTCTACAAAGTTAGATTCAGGGGTTTGGTAACTTCTTCTTTTTTTTTGAGAAGTTGCTATTGAATGTTCCTTGTAAATATTGTTTAAAGCTTTCTGAATTCTTTAGAAATGTTTCAAGAAAACCTTACAGGCAGTTCACAATGGGAATGCAAAAAAATATGCATGTATAAATAAACATGATTATACTGTACTTGCTTATGACAGTAATAAAGATTGATTTGATTTGATTTTACAAAAAAAATCCCTTTCCTTTTGAAATATTATGATGAAAATACTGTTATATACATTGCAAAAATTGATAACGTCCACAATGCATATTAATAATTTATTTTAATTAATATAAATTATTATTTATATTAATTATCTTACTTTAGGCATATTGTTGAAAACCTAGTTCTCTAGAAAAGGCTTCTGTTCTGAAAAAAATGGAAGGAAAGGAAAAAAAAGGATGACAAGTTGCTCGGTGGATGGATTCATTTACCACGGCAATGGGTGTACCATTGGAAAAGGTCAAGGACTGATCTGTCTACATGGTCACTGAGGGTTGATCCTGACTTGATGACACATAATCAATTATTTGTAATAATACAGACAATGTATTATTCCATAATACAAAACCATATTTAGTCCTCAGGTATTTGTAGAAAACAGTGTCTTTCAAAGGGAGACAATTCTACTGGTGGACCAAAAAGAGCCCTTCTTGATTATGGGATGTCCTAACTATGAGCTTGAAATTGTGAGTAATTTTGCTGTATCCATGGCAGTGGCTAAATATCCATGGACACCACCTCAATGACAGTCACAGCAGAATCAGCAAGGCCATGTCTACCTTCTGTTTGGAGGAGACCTTTGTGTTTTTACTAGAGTCCTGCCATTCATTTCAGATACTTTATTGGCCAAGTATGGTTAGACATGAAAGGAATTTAACTCTGATTTGATTAACTCTGATTTTAACTCTGATCTGATTAACTCTGCTTAACAGCAGCTCTCAGCATACTTGCAAGACAACAGTAAATAAAATAACAGTAAATAAAGTTTATAGACAAAAGCTGTGATGAAGAAGAAAATGGCACTATATAGTTCCCTTCCAATTTTGTACAGCAGTATAGTTGCCCTTGAGATCTACAATGAGTAGGGTGGTTATGCAGTCAATGGACAATACAACTAGGGCTAAGATGAGAAATTGTACTCTACAGGAAAAAATAATGATACTTTTTTTTTAGGAGATGAACTTGCTACTTTTGAGACTTGTTCATTTCAGAAGGATTTATTGAGCCAGGAAGTATCTTAAAATACATTGAAGCTGGTGATTAGTAGAAAGAAAGTAAAGAAACGTCTTGGATTTTTTTCTTAAGGTGATAAATCATAAGATCCATCAATATGGATTTTGTCATGAAACTCAATACTTCTTTCCTGACAATATTTATATATCACTGACTGCATAGATTCCCTGCCATTTACAAGAGTGCACATAAAAACAGTAACCACTAATATACAATTCAGAAGCTAATCAATTCTCAGTAATAACCATAAAATTACTCATTAAATGAAACTCTGTGAAACAACTCCATTTTGACTTCTTTCCTAAACATCATCAGATAGAATGCCACACATATCTCCAGTGAATGAAGGCTATTCTACATAATACAAGCCAAATGGGATGGGGACAAAGAAAAGTCAAGATGGCTAGTGAAAACATGAGGAACCTTTCAAAAAAATAATCTGCCAATCTTAACTATCTGTCAGGTTTATCTTAAGATAGATATGAAATGTATATTCAAGTACTTATGTTGTAGGGGGAAGCATATAGAAAGAAGACAATTAATTGAGCTTCTCAGATGTTATTAAAATTAATTAAGTTTCTCAGATATATCAAATGTTGCACAAAATTTAATATATTCACTTCTAATTTTCCTTTTGACTTCAGTATGCTTGATGTTATCAGCTTGAAAGATGCCCAGGTATTTGTAGTGATCATCTTAATCCAACTCTTGATGTTATTTCTATAGGGCATCATGATTCCTTCAGTTTTCATTATTTTTTCCCTGTTCATGGTGAGGGTGGCACATTTATCCAGTCCATGTAAAAGGGTTGGGCTAGCCTAGCAGATATTCTTGATGTTTGATTATCATGGCCTATCAAATCATGGCCTATTGTTCAGTATTACTGACAGAGGAATCAATGCAATGACAATTTTCATTAGTATTTCTTCATTCAGTTCTAAAGTACCTCAACAAATTCCATTTCTTTTTCTCCACTCAACTTTTCCAAGCTTATTATTTCTATGACATAGTATATGGATTAAATTTTGGGAGATACTCTTATTTTACTATATTAATGGATTCATACTGAGTAATTTTATTTTCTAAAGTATCGTATATACCTCCACTACAGAAAATGGAACATGATGTGAGAAACATTTTGGAGTGCACGGAACAGTTAGCTAGGAAAAGGTCATCAGTATATTTTTTTTAAAAAAATCAATATTTTTAAATGCTTAGATAATTCTGATTATTATCACTGAACACTCAAGTTTTAATAATGGATAGACAGTGACAACAAAGAAAGGCAGATTGCTGAGCAATGTAACAATTTATGGCAGAAATGGATGCTAAGGAAAATGTTTAATACCTGCCTTATGTTCTGTCTCCAGGATTTTTCTGCCCCCAATATTTTCTCTATGAAATGTGCAACTTGATATATTTGTATTGCTTTGGTCATTAACTGAACTGGATAGCTCGACTTCTTATTTTCAGCTGGGAAAATGTTCAATAATATATTTGAGTGAAATAACATTTACAGGTTATTGGGCTTCTATCAGTTTTGTTAAGACAGTCTTTCTCAACCTCATATTGTCCAGAAACCACCATTTCCAGAATTCCCAGCAAAATTCCCAGAGGTGCAATTCCAAACCTGCAGAGGACACCAGATGGGATATGACTGCTCCTAAACTATATAATGGTCACTCTATTGCCTTCCATGGACAGCTCTTTATTTTTATATTGGGTCATGTACACCCATCCTTTTCAAACCTTTGGATCTACTTTTTGAAGCTGTGATCATATGAAATAAAAATGTTATACTAATACAGTGGAGCCTTGCAAGACGAGACTAATCCATTCTAGAAGAATGCTCTTAATGCAAAATGCTTTTAAAGTGAAACGAGGTTTCCCATAGGAAACAATGGAAAGTCGGACGATCCGTTCCATGCCCCCCAAAATATTCACAAAAAATAATTTTCAACAGAATTTGATGTAGAAATGATTGTCCCTAACACTGAAACAAGTAACAATGGTTAACACACAATATAAAGCAGAAATAGAGCAAACTAGCCAGCACTTATGGATATGCTTTGAGGCAGATTCTGGCCTCTGCTGCTGCTAGGCTGGCTGCTGTCCAGCACCCCCTGCTTTATTGGAGGATCTTCTGCCACTGTTGCTGGAGGCAAAAGGGCCTTTTCCCTTTTCCCTCAGCAATGTCTCACAATACAGCACATGGACAGTAATGGAGTAAACTGTACTTGGCAGCGTCGACAGAACTCTTGCATGGTTGCTGCCTGAACAGGAAATACAGAGTGCACTGGCTGATGATGCGTAAGATATCGCATGAAGCTTGCTCGTTTTGTGAGTTGCCACTCATCAAGCGGAATAAATCCTATTGAAAAAATTTGCTCGTCTTGCGAAAATCTCATGCAGTGAGGTGCTCATCTTGTACAGACTCATGTATAGTGTGAAGAGCTACCATTCAAAGAATATCATTCATATTTACTTCAGAGTCTTTGGTTTCTTGGTCTTAAGAACCTAAAAGTGGTATTTAAGGCTGTTATTTTAGCAGTATCCTGAGATGAACCCCACTGAACCTTTTAGCAAAAATTGCTGGGTAAGCAGAATGAGATAAAGTAAATGTCTTCCTCAAGTTGAAATCTTAGTTATTACTTATGTTGGTTTCTTGATGACAGTATGGAAATGGCTTGCCATCAATTTATTTGCTAATTTTTATTTTTCTGCAACTGCCTCTTCTGTATCAATGGGATTTAATGGTAGCTATTTGTTAAACTATTCACCAAATCCAACCCTGCTTAACTTTTTC
Organism: Acrochordus granulatus; assembly: GCA_032468055.1. Taxonomy (NCBI): domain Eukaryota; kingdom Metazoa; phylum Chordata; class Lepidosauria; order Squamata; family Acrochordidae; genus Acrochordus; species Acrochordus granulatus. Next base: position 28,142 of record JANHZU010000003.1, read on the forward strand.
AGGACCAGCCAAATATGGCTTGGTATTGTCACCTGCTGCCAATAACTGCAGTTCCTTACTAGGTCTACAGGAAACTTTTCAAACAAATCAGCATTAAACACATCATTCCATTAAGTTTTACAAAAGGCAAGTTGATATACACCGAGGACAGGGTAGAGAACTATTTAGTAGGAGAAGCTTTTACAGTTAACTCTCATTCACAACGTACATGTAATTGGCTCTCCATTGTGGTTACTAAGGAATGCTTAGTAGCTTAAACTTTAGTATGAAAGATTGAGTTGATCTCTTGCTGTTGCTGAGCAACAGAATCAATAAAGCATTTTAAATGGGAATTTCAACACATCTGGAGGACAAGACATGGCTGGATCTGTCTGGGAAAGACTGGATTAAACAATTCCTGTGTGTATATCGGTATGTATGTATGTGCCTATGGACAATGAAGCAAATTAATCTAGCTGTAACCATGTTTTAAAATGAAATAATACTGTTTGATCAACATATAGTTACCAGGTATGTTTTTCAGTCCATTTATTTATTGGTCATTTGTTTGTTTTACAATCAATTACTCTGGATCTTTCACCGATCCTTTCTTGAAACTTTTAGGACAAAATGATTCCAACCTGCTTGCCAGATTTAGTGAATCTGTCAGTTTTGCTTTTTGTCATATTGCTTCTTAAAATCTTACTTTTTAAATTCCCTGATGATGAACCTTGTAAATGTTAAGTTTAAAACTAACAAAATTAGTTTCACTTATCGAATTAATAAGCCAAACAGAAGAAGCAGAGTGGGGGGCTCAAGAAGTCAAAACATCAGCCATACAATCAAAACTACCAATTTGACTTTATTCACACAAATAGAGGTACACACTAATGCATCTAATTCCTAATGTGGCTATATAGGGAAAAAAAACAAAAATAGTAATTTTAATATGAAATCACATATTTGAGTGAATATTCAGACAACTAACATTTTGGCATTGTAGTCAAAGATTGACCTGTATTTCAACTAATTTGTTACTTTTGTTTGCTGTCATATTTAATATTGTAAATATTTTTTCTCCACAACTTACACAGAAATTTGCAAATCTGAACAGCTCTCTTTGTGTGTGATTTTTTTGACTCCTGGTGACTGCCTTGACAAGTACTTTAAGTTTTCTTGACAAGATTTTGAAGTGGTTTGCCATTGCCTCCTTCCCAGGTCTGAGAGAGCTTCCCAGGTTCTTAACCACTGGACCACCATGCCCCTATATAATTTTTAGTTCTAACATTTAGCTCTACACAATCAAGAAATTACTATCTTTTCAGTCCTGGCTAGGCAAAACATCCATTAAGAGTTACCATAAATATCAAACAAATAGTTTATCACTGGTCAAATAGTATAACTTTATATTCTTTCTTTGTCCAATCTTGACCTTTAAATAATTTCAATGGCAGCACAGGATTTTATCTTTCATCACTTTTTGGTTTTCAAGAAGAATCTTCAAAATTTTCATCACACTAGTTTGTAAATCCCATAAAAAGGCATCAGCCAGGATTTCCTGTTGAAGCTGTTCCATGTCCAAATTATTTTCTTGATCCAGTGATCATATTCTTGTATTAAAATTTATTCTCTTTGATACCAGGATATTTCTATACTACCACCACTTCTAATCCCCAATCAGTCTGTGATTGCCTTTCATACTTTCACAAATTAATGTTCATACAAGCACCAATTAATGGAGTCAGTCAAAATTAAGGCCCCCTTTGTGATTTCACAAGTCCTGCAGCAATAAAAATCCCCTTACTTCTTCCCATCAAAAGAGAAATAAGATAAATTATTTCCATCTACCCATCAAGATCCTTATTTTGAAGTTGTCTGCATTTGTCTGGTTATATGCAATCAAACCCTAGTAGTTCCTCGGAGGAGCTGAAAGGCTACAAACTCTACAAAGCCCTCTTTTTTTCTTTAAACTGCATTCTGAAATAAAATGCAGCTGAGCTGGAAATAAATCATTTCTCTGCCCTAAAGTGCATATGGAATAGAAATGCCCCAGTTTAGATGCTGAATGCCACTGAATCTCAGAAACTGATGAATACTACCACAAAGCCACAAAACTTCAATCTTTGTATGAGAGTCTATTCAGACTAACCTTTGCTTCTCTAAAGCAGAAAACAATAAGAATGCTGCTGGTGGCCTTTCATTCTGGCAATGGCATCTTAACTTCTGGTTATGATTGTTCTTTAATACTTTAAATATTATTTAATAAAATAAAATCTTCTAAAAACACTTAGATGAGGTCTTCCCTGCTTCAAATTACCTCTTTCAAATGATGTCTGTTTCAAAATATTGTGCAAAAACTTTGTTTCTGTCCTTGAAACTTGTTGCATGGGGTAATGTGAATAAGAGTTAGGGTTAGGGTTAGGTAAATAAAATTACCTAAACTACACTATAGTTTTATTGAAATTAGTTTCATTATTAATTTCATTAAGCTTTTTACCATATACAAAGCTTCCTGCTTTATAACTTCTCAATCAGCAATAATGGGCCAGTATATGAACCTTAAGCAGCAAAGAAAGAAAACATGGGGCTAATTCAAGCAAACAACTTTAGTTTGGAATAAATGTTTGAAGACTGAATAAAATAACATAAGAGTCTGTAGGTAGGTAGATAGGTTGGTAGGTTTGTTTTGTTTTTGAATTATCTGTTGTCTTGGGGGTTCTTTATGAGCTGAAAGGCTATAAAAAAATAACTTCAAATGAGTTTAGATGCTTGTATTCTGCATGTTATGCTCAGTGTTTTGCCCTGAAGCCAAGATTTAAAATATTGCATGATGATATACATTAATTCTCTTGATAGTGGTGAAAACCATTTCTGTAATCCAATTACTCTTGTGAGGCTATTTAAAAGCTTACAGAGAACTAAGCAGAACAATGGGAGCATTTGGGCTGAGCTAGAAACAGGCTGCAATTGAAAACAGAAGGGGAAAAAAACACACAAATCGTTCACGGAGGTATGCATGCCTGATTTCATCAAAGCATAGTCCTAAAGTTATGAGAAGAATATTTGCTTCTAAACATCAGTGATCAGAAAGAGCTGCACATAATTAGATGACAAGCAGAGAGCACTCCTTGTAAAAAATTCTGTTCCTTAAGATTTTAATGACTCCAACTGCTCTTTGCTGCTTTAGAAATCTTTTTGCATGGTGAAAAATGGTATATACAAGGGTCTCTTATACTTATGGCTCATCTACACGGTTGTCCATTGTTTCAATTCAAGGAGGGTCTCTTAAGCCAAAGAGGGAGCTTCATTTCATTTCAGAACAGAGGAGTCGATGATACATTTGACCTTCTCCTTTGCTATTTTTCCTCCCTGAGGATATACATTGTCCCAGAAAAGTTTAGTGTCATTCTCTGCAGGCAGCTGGAATCATTGACATAAAGAAAGCTACAAATAAAATCTGAATAAAACTCATTGAAGGGGCTTTTCAAAAGACCTGCCATTTAGCCTGAATCCAGAGTTTCTGTTAAACTTAAGGTTAAGAGAGTAATACAAACAAAGCATCCTTAAGTAGGCCTAATTTGCTCACAACAGACCTAATTTTCTAAACAATCTAAATGGCTTAGGACAAAACTTATATTTTGGGGAGCTTGTTAAATCTAAGAAAGAAAATAAAAATTGAATATGCATAAGTGCATGCACAACATAGATTTTCACACACACACAAATGAGGACTGAGGATGAATAATTAAAAAACTGGTATTGTCCCCCATATCTTCCCATACTTGTGTTATTCCCTTATAGTTTAGGGGCATCTCTATATAATGTTTTTCAAAAGCAGCTCTGACTTTTCCAGTCTCATGACATAGGTATGAAGAAGTAAATGTTCTTCTTTCTAACTCTGCATCAGTTCATTTGGAAACAGAGCAAAACTGGTTTTCTCTTTCTCTTTGAAATGCTCCAGAAGTAGACTAGCTCTCGTGGGACAGTGGTTAAATGACAATGTTCATAATCTTATTGGTCAGCTGTCAGAAGAACTGGCTAGTTTATGGGTTGTTCACTTGGTCTCCACATTTCAAAAACAGCAGCACTGAAGATAGTAAGAATTGCTTTGTGAGGGAATGTGGTGTAGAAATGGAATAATTTTTCTCCTGAAGTAGGAAATGGAAGAGATCAGTCTTTTTTTTGTTTTGTTTTTCTATGCATAATCCCTTAGGAATAGTGGGAAAAATCAAGGAAGGCTTATTAAGATTAGTGATAATCTTAAAGATAATGAAAGAAGAATCTTGCAACTTTTGCTGGTTTCCCGAAAACCATTTTTTCTCTTTGGGTTAATTATTTCTTCTTAAGCCAGCTGTGTGCTGAATTCTCAACATTCCTAGATCCCTTCCAATATACAGTGGAACTTTGGATTGCGAGCACTTCGGTTCATAAGATTTTTGCAAAAAGAGCAAAATTTTTTAATAAAATTTAATTCAGTTAACAAGTGAAAACTCGCAAGACAAGTACCACACAATGAACTTGTGTGGGAAATCTCACAACAGAGCCGATGGTTCTTCTCTCTTGCTGCATAAAAAGTGTAAATTAAGTGAAAGTCATTCAAGAGAAAGAACTCCCAAG
>JANHZU010000003.1:84621-99987 GCA_032468055.1 Acrochordus granulatus
AAGCCTCATCTTTTTCTTTTCTAATTATACTGTAACTAGGACTGATGAAATAAATATATTGCTAATATACATGTGTGTGTGTGCGCATGCGCACACATAATAAAGGGCAGCATCCAAGAAATACAAAAGATGAAGAACTACATATTTTCTTGAACCATTTTTCTCTATGTCTGTAGGAGAAAAGATGGCAGAGCCCGAGGGAGGGGTGAAAAGAGGGATTAGTCTAGAGTAGCTACGGAGCCCCAAAAGTTCCAAGTCCACCCCCCACCCCCATTTGCCATTGAATCTTAACTGGCACCAATAAGGAGCTGACTGTTACTTGAGAAGATTCTTATGTATAGGCTTTAGCAATAAATAATTGAATTAGGACCATTGAAAGCAGACCCGGTCTTTCATGCTGATAAAATGCTATGGGCGTTTTAAGCAATTCAGTCGGGTTGCTTCTGAAATGGAGCATATGTCCAGTGATGGTTCACCAAAGGAAATTACAGAAACTCTGATTTCATGGTGTTGACTTGATATCTGGGCACTCACAGTCTTCAGAAATCCAAAGGTTCTTTACTGGAAAACTTACTAGTGAAGCAGTGAAAAACCAACATAAAAAGAGACAGCACTTTCAGCTTCCTAGCCTTAAGGATCAAAGGACATATGATGTTCACACTCCATATGACTGCTCTTTCTATTCCATGTTTCACCTTCAGGAGAATTTGTGTGAAGCCTCTTATTCAGAGGACATTCATTTCTGATGTACCTGGTAGCAATAAAAGTGCTACCAAGTTCACGTGATCCATGGATGTGAAAGGGGCTTTGATTCAAATTAGGACACGGGTTTAGACAGGTCCTCCAGGAGGTCCTTTCCAGAAGCACTATTTTTAGCTACAGAGTGTCGTGTATTCATAGCATTCACAAAATAACAATGCAGTTTGCAGCCTGGGTGGCTTTTTTAGCGAAACACCAGGGGATAATAACTACTTCTGATTAATACCAGATGCCACTGAGCCAAGCTGCTCCCTGATCCAAGCAGAGAAGAGTCCGGACATTTAGCATCTATTTTTCCCCCTTTTTGTTTGTACAAGCCCGCACTTCCCCCATCAGCTCAAAATTGTGTGCTATTTCTTTCTTTAACTATAAATTGCAAACAACCTCATGCCTTTCGGAATAAAAACAAAACATTTCTGATTCCATTCCATGGCTTGCAATGTTAAGATATATGAGCAGCACTTTAGCCTTTGTGGAATAGAAAGAAAAGTGAGAAGTGAAGCAACTGCCCGGAAGGAGGGAGAACATGGTTCCTCTCCAACAACTACAGCAAAATTAAAATGATACCATGTATCATCTCTCCCCAGGATGAAAGAGCCAGCAAGGCATATTCCCAATTATATCTGACAGGACCATTTTCAAAGAGCACAATATTGCCGTCTGCAAAGTGGTGGTTAGGTCAATAGCTACATTAATAGTGACAAAGAGGCACCTACAGCACAAGTTTGCTCGTACGGGCTGTTCCTCTTTAGATTCCAGCTGGCCAGGTCAGCTCCTAGGTACACCATTCAATCCCTAATTCAGTTTTTCCAATTTTGTCCTTGGTGCTGTGTTCTCTACTTAAAAGCTTGCTCAGTCTTTACTGAACAAATTCTGGAGAGCTTTCCTTTGTTCCTCCCCAACCTAAAAATGTCTTCTTTCCTTCCAATTTTGTGTTTCTTCCTAGACATTTTGGTATCTCCCACTTTTGTATGAGTACTGCTTTAATTACACAATCATTTTAATTCAGAAAATTGAGGTCATCCCTTATGTGAAAAGGAAATGGAAATTCCAAGTCCAAAGGGAGCATAATTCTGGAGCTCAAAATGAAGGGGTGGATTGCGGTCATTCTAGTGAACCTTATAGTGAACTTGATGACTTCCAAATGGATCTCCAGTTGTTGGATGACAATTATTAGTTGCATATGGCATGACCAATGATCAAGGGTTATGAAAACTGCTGTTCAGCCACTTTGCAGAACTTGCCTGTCCATCGGTGGAATGCCTCTGAATTTAATGAAATTCAGCTCAGAGGACATTTCTTTATCCTCTTATCTTCATTAGATAAGTTCTAATGACTGTTTTATAAAATAATTTAATATGACTTTGGAAGGATAACGTTAAATAGAAATTGCTTGTTCAGATTGCCCAAGAGGACAAAAGACACAGTTCCACCCAAAGAACTGATTGTTTAGCAGTTGTATTCAGACTTGCAAGTAGCAAATGCTTGTTAAGATCTCCAGAACCCAACCCCTACTTTCAGACATGCTCTTATGGAAAACGTACGATAGGTGGAGAATCTTTCTGGTTTATGAGATAAACTTCTTCAATAATATATAGATAGTATATTCAAACTTAACAACAGAAGTGGATGATTTGTTTAATGAGATTCTATGGTATTTTAAAATTGTATTTAGTTGTTTTAATTTTTATTATCTGCTCTTGGATTGTAAGAAAGTGGTTCATTCGTTTGTTGACAAGTAGCACCCAGATACTTAAATGCAAACATAAAGTACGCTGTTCTTAAACAGTTCTACACATAATAGTTGGGGCTTGAAAATAAACTCTTGATGGTCGTATCAGTGGAATATAACTGCTAAATAATAATTTCTAAGATGTTAGGAATATATATTTAAGTCACTTCATTTAGCCCTGGGAAAGCAGATGTTCTATCAGATCTTACACTTTTCTAGAGCGGGTATTTTTTGAATCTGGTCTAGAATATTAATAATTTGAACTGAAAATGTAAAGGTGATGTGTGCTTTTCAAACAATTACTTCTAGAAGTAGATGCAATCATCTATAGAAGTTAACAATCATAATACCCAGAAAAATAAATTTTTTTATCCCCAATAGAAAGAATAAAAACACACTTGTACTTTTGTTTTTGTTCTTTTATTGTAAAAGTCACATAACCAATTCAAAGCATAAAAGCTAAGGATGCTCTGAATCGCTAGGGCATAATTCCATTTCATTTTTTGGATTTGAAATACTTGGAAACCTTTAATCAGAATTAGGAATTTGCACATTCTGCCAAGCATAATCTGCGGTGGACATTGTATATGATAATCATGTGTCCAGTCAACACTACTTAGATGATAAAAATTATTTTGCCTTCTATCAAATAAGGAAACTGTAGTACCTTATAGGATTATTTAAATGCAGACCTGTGAAAAATCAGCAATTACATTCATCTGTTTAATTATTTAAATAAAACTTTTGCATAGGAAAGATAGAGAAGGTGCCATTTGAACACAGTTCCTCTTGTCAATACATGACCAGTGTTTCTGCTCGTTTTCTAATATGGTAATGCAGGAGCAACTGAGGAGAGAGAAAGATAAATAATTGTTTTTGTATGAATATGAAGTTCCTCATCCAGCTAAAAATACACACAAGGATACCTCTTTGTAAAGATCAAATGGTTATTGTTCTGTCACTGTGCATGTAAATATTGATGGAGGAATGGATAGATAGATGGTTACATATGCCATGTTCTTAAATTAATTATCTCAATTAATCATACAACTAGACTACTTTCATAACCCATTATAAAATTCTTCAAGTCAGACTTAATTCCTATAGGCAACATGGATGCATTCAAGTATTTTTCTTGGCAACAATGCAGAAATGGTTTCTCAAAGCCTTCTTCTACAGTTTAATTTTCTAATCCAGCCTACAGTAAGACTAGGTATTCTTTAATTGTCCCATTCAAGGTACTAGCCAGGCCCATATTTGCTTAGTTACCAAGCCTAACCAGATGCTTTCATTTGCTGAGCCATATTATTTTTACAGAATAATAAACATAACTTCTCTAATTTTTAATTACCCTATTTATAAAGAGCAATATGTTGCAATGGCATCAGAATCTTTGTCTTTCGCCAAAAGACCAGATTGTTTAGAAGCAAGATTTATTTCTAGATATTTGAATATTTTTTTTATTCCCAATTATTTGTTTCAATTTGCAGCAACTACTATTGTTGCCAATCACTTTTTTATTTTTGCGCTCGGCACCTGTTATTTTAATATTTTTCTATATCAGTAAAAGAGGGGAAGCAGGCATCCAGCAAGCACGAGGGTGGGTGGGAAAATTAAAACTACACAAACAGAAGGCAACAAAATTACACATAACAATACTTACTATGTGAACTACTTCACACTTATCTCTTACGACTTATTTCCAACTTGCATTGGTTATTTTCTCAAAAACAAAAAATCAAGTTAGATAAGTAAATTGTAACTTCTTTCACCTCTTTGTTTCTCTTCCTGAACACTTCAAATTAAGGATATCTCTTTATTTTTGGTCATTGCCACATTTGCATAGATTCACTACATTTTCCTTTTTAAAATTTATTTATTTGAAAGAAAATGTGCTAAAGAAATATTTGCCTCAAAATATAATTTTCTGCTGTGGTAATGACAACTCATTGTCTAGTACTAGCCCTTTAGAAGCTCTTGAACCTCATTTTAGGACTGTTGTTGAGTTCCCAAGGTTTGTACTTTTGGATGACTTCAAACTCTGCCCTGCGAAGAAGTTCCAGTATAGCTTATGAGTTTATGGTCTCTGTGGTGACCATGGGTCTGTCACAGATAACTGTGGTCGTGACTCACTTGACCTTTTCTTTACTTTGGAGCAGATGAGATACAATCTAAAAAAGAGACAACATTACATTATGTCATCTGTTGTGGTTTAGATTATTTCATTGTTACACTGTGGATCATGATGGCTTTGGAACTTTGGACCACTCCTGTGGTCCACCCCAGGAGTCTAATGGACACACTGGATTCCTGGAGAGCATTTGAGGAAAGGCATGACAATTTGGCAGGCAATTTCATCTTGCATCTGGTTGATCCCTGGAATACAGAGACAGTCAGAGGACTACATGACATTATGCCTCTGCCTAGCTTCTAATTCCCAGGAGTTTCCTAGTTTACTAAAACGTTGAGAGCACATAAGTGACTGAAATGATGCCTGGAGTGAAAAATAAAAATGGATGGCTGAATACAAGCAAGAACTTAGGTTTAAGCCTGCCCAAGAGCAGTGTAAGGTCCATTCTCTCTATGCTTGCTGCTTCTGTTGATTCCCCTTTGGAGCACTGTTCACAAGTGATCCAGTCTCTTTTAGGAAAAGATAAGCAGTGTTGTTCAGTAGGCTCAGTATGACCACGGAAGCATCCTTGGATGAACACTGGCACTTCGTCTTGAAAACAGGGATGAGCACTGCACCCTAGAGTCGGTCAGACTGGCAGGGTCACCTTAACTTTTATGATACATTAGAGTGATATTAATGGATTGTATTATTTGCATGTGATTTTTATATCTTGTTTTGTCTTTACTATGTTTTGTCTTGACTATTCACTCAGAGTCCATTTGGGCTGGTACTGGTTATATACAGTATATTATAAAGTTGATGGCACATAATCAAATAAATATTGTAAAATTAATTCAATAATTCATTTTTCATGCTAAGGGACCAGTCTGATCTTGCACTATAATATTGCTGAGTGCAAATTCAACTCAATAATAAGAGGGTTTCCTGGATAGCCTTAAAAGGAAGAATACTGATTATAGGAATTGCATCAAATGGGATAAAAATGTCCTTTTTTGCATTTTGTCAACTGCAAATCTCTTATATGGAGGCAACTATTTGTTGTTTTTATGTGGAACTGTTAAGATCAGTATTGCTGGCTGGGGAATTTGGGGAATTGAAATTCACATATCTTCAAGTTGCCAAGGTTGAGAAACTCTGATTAAGATCAGTATTTGGTCTATTTTGAATGGTGAAGCTTTGAGTAAATAATGTTCATATCAAATCAACACACTGGCTACAAATGAGAGGCTCCCCTGTTTTCTGATAAAAATAGCATCTTGTTTAAAGTAAGATATATTTTATAATATTGTAAAATCATATGAAGAATTATGGCTATGGCATTTATGAGAAATAGCAAAGAAATTTATTATTCCACCCTGAAAAGATGGTTTATCCCAAACTTACCATCTCTGATATATGTTTTTTAGTTGTTGTTTATGAGGTAGCACTTCCCTGATGAAATGGAAGGACTGATTAATATTATTTGGTATGGTCAAAGCTGAATACTTTATTTTTTTAAATAAACTAAATAGTTTTTGAATGTAATATCATATGGAGCTTTGTATCTATTTTCATTGCATGAAAAATAAATAAATGATCAAAGCAAATTTGAAGCTTTTAACATTATTTGAAGGAGCTGTAAGATTCCATCAAAGTCACTGTTGACAAAATCTTGGATTGTTTATAGAGATATCATTCTTGAACTTGCTGGCATGCAAATATAGAATTGGAAATTACCAACTGAATAAAATTCTAAGAATTCAAGACTTGTTAAAAAATCATCAATATTTCAATTTTATTTAAATCATATTTCTCATAATTGCATGTATTTGTGTGTCTTTTCCTGTATTAACACTTATTCAACAAAATATCTTTATGGTCTATAATTATTTTCTTATTAAAACACTTATTGAGTTTTAAGGATAAGAATACCTGACGTACTGGAATTTCACAGTTCATACTAATGATGAAGTTAATCTTTTGGTAATGAATGTTTTGTTTCTCTAAATTTTTAGCATTGTTAAAGGCAGAATATAGCTTTTTAAGTCTGCCAAAATAAAGAGCTTTAGATTTGTCTCATTCCTAGTCACTCAAGAAAAGAAACCACTAATGGCACTGTAAAACGTGCTTTTTTATCATTTGAATCACTTAAAAATTATATCTTGCATCACGAAGTCTATGTACATATGTACATATAAAATTTAAAACTTAAAGCTTAAATTAAGCCTAAGAAATCATTTTGAAAAGTAAATAGGAAGTGTTAAAACAAAAAATAATGTAACTCATTCAAATAGTTCCTACTGTAAAGTAGAATAATTATAAAAATGGATTTATACATATGTCAAAATGGCTTATATGTCAAATCAATTATGATTGTTCCTTAGAATATTTTATTCAATAATTTAGGTGATATTTTTAGTGGTACAACAGATTTTTCATTTTTGTAATGTAATTGATTGATCAATTATGTGTCATCAACTCATTTTATCTTCCAAGCAGACACTCCTACCAGATAGATTTTCTCCATGACAATCTAACTCTAACCTCAGCTTTTCTACTCATTGCCCCTAGGTCTAACCACCTTGCTGCTGGTTGCTTCTTCTTCTCTTCTTTCCACTATACCAGTATAATAGCCTTCTCCAGAGAACTAGGTCTTTGTATAATGTCTGAAGTAGGTCTCTTTGAGCCTGGTCATTTGGCCCTCTCATGAGAACTCTGAATTTATTTGTTCAATAATCTATTTGTTTGTATGACTGACCATCAGTATGATACAGTTTCTTTGGACATAGCTAAATTCTACTAAACTGCCTTTAAAATTAGGCAGACTCTGGACACCCATTGATGATCTCAGCTTTAATTGTAATACAATATTATGACTTGTTCTCTTTTGTTTTATTTTAATATTTAAATTTATTCTGTTCTGTGACCATAATAAAATATCTATTTTTATGGCTGACTAGGGTATTCTCAGGAGTCTTCTCTGTTACCAAAGTTCAAAAGTGTCAATACTCTTCCTGTCCCATTTCTTTAAAGTCCAACTTTCACTTCCATAGAGTATGACAGGTAATAGCATGGCTTGCATGATTCTGATCCTTACAGGTATAGACACATCACAACATTTGAATATCTTTTTCAAGGCCTTCATAGCTAATCTATCACATACTAGTCTATAATGTATTTCTTGACTGCTTGTTCCTTTATTGTTGATGGTTATTCCTAAAAGGCAGAAGCTATCTACTACTTTGATAACTTGGTTATCAACTTTTAAGGTTGGTTGTTCTGTTATTATTGGTTTGATCTTAATTGAATTTCAATTCATTTTTTTATTGTGCATTTCAATTAGAGTTTGAAGATCCTTTGCATTTTTGGCTTTCAGGATAATGATAAAATACTAAATTGATTGATACTGTATGATTATGAATCTGAATCTGTAGCGAATTAAATGAAACTTCAAATGGTATGCTATTTTATCCCAGTTCTTTCCTGATTTTCATCCAATATTGGACTGCTTCCTAAGTTGAGAAGAAGATAATAATATTAACCTTTTCTTCTTTTATTAATGGCTGTTTGAGAAGGAAATATGAATGTTAAGTGAGACGAAAAGAACTTGCCTCTCCTACACCAATCTCCCTCCTCAGGTAATATAGACTTTGAAGCTGCAGCTCTTAACTTGCAATCTCTCCATTAGAAGTTTTGATTTTTTGAGGAACTTCAAAAGGTTATTTTAATTCCAAATGTCTCTGCTCTCTTCTGTTTAGAGTCAGAAAGCCTAGAAAATCCATCTATTTTGGTGGTGCTTGTGATAGTAGCAGCCTTTGCTCTTAACTTGAAGCAAACACATTCTATAGAAGAATTCTGAAAAATATGTTTTGAAATATAGGTTCTTTCTCCAAGTAAGAAAGTGTTCGAGCTCAAAGTAACAGAAACTATATAAATTATAAATATTGGTAAGATACCCAGAATAAGGTGAACTGACAAAAATGGGTGTTTAATATTCCTTATAATGCAAAATCAGATCAATCTCTTCTACTTTATACAGAAAAAAAATGTGCTTGAATTTGAGATAGCGTACCATTTAAGATTTTATTTCATTCACAGATTCAGCTTCATTATCATACCGTATCAATCAATTTAGTATTTTATCACTATTAAGACAAACTCAGTTTTTGGGAATGGAACATTTAACAAAGCATGAGATTTCTGAATTTACTTCTCTATCAACAAAAGCTGCTTAATGAATCACAAGAGAAGTAAAGAAGAAATGAGAGGTGTTTTGGTGGGTGGAGATGGGTTATCTCTTAAAAAAATATTTCACTGGATCTGGATGTCAATAAATTATTTATTCCAAAAACAACAGAAAAAAATGGATCTGAACCTCAAGTGTAGTAAGAAGCTCTTTTACTTGTATGTACTGTATTTTGCTTTTCCTGATATAGTTGAAGTAACTTGGGGGAAGGTGTTTCTGGCTTGCATTTTCCAGGAGTTCCTTGAAAGTGTAAGGATAGATTTTGTTGTTGAGTTCTTGTGTGTGTGAATATGAGAAAGAGTTCAGTTTACAGTGGTGCCTCACAGAACGAGACTAATCTGTTCTGGAAGAACGCTCTTAGTGTGAAATGCTCTTAAAGTGAAAAGAGGTTTCCCATAGGAAACCATGGAAAATCAGACGATCCATTCCACGCCCCCCAAAAATATTCACCAAAAAAATCATTTTTTGATGTAAAAATGATAGAAATGATTGCCCCTAACAAGTAGCAATGATTAACATACAATATAAAGCAGAAATAGAACAAACTAACCAGCACTTATAGATCTGCTTCGAGGCTGCTGCTAGGCTGGATGCTGCTAGGCCAGCTTCTGTCTGGTAGCCCCTGCTGGCTCAGAGGATTTGCTGCCGCTGCCACTGAGACAAAACTGCCTTTTCCCTCAGTAAAGCCTGTCCGGGCATTTTTCATGAGTGGTTTGGAAATGTTCCTTGCCTCTGTACTATGAGGGGAGAAGCAATGAAGGGGAATTTCTGCTTTATTTTGGGTGAGGACCAGGACAATTTCTGCTTTATTTTGTGTGCGTGCGCACTCATGCTTTCAGAACAGTCCTAGCTGTAGCGAGGGAGGGAGAGGGGACTGCCTGGAGAGAGAATCTGGAGTCTGAAGTCTTGGGAGTTCCATCACTTGAATGCCTTTCACTTAATTTATGCTGTTTACAAAGCGAGTTGGTTCCGTTATGAGATTTCCCACATGAGCTCATTGCGCGGTGCTCATCTTGCGATCAGGAATGTTGACCTGCTGTACATTCTAGCAAGGTCAGTCACACACACAGTAATGGAGTAAGCCACATGGCAGTGTCGGCAGAACACGTGCATGCTTGCCACCTGTACGGTAATGGTTTAAACCACATGGCATTTCCTGAACGGGAAATTCAGAGCGCGCTGACGATGCGCAAGGTATCATGCAAAGTTTTCTCGTCTTATGAGTCGCGGAATTGATTAATAAAGCAGAATAAGCTTTATTAATTTTTTTCTTGTCTTGTGAGTTTCTCGTCTTGTGAGTTACTCATCTTGTAAGGTACCACTGTATATTAAGATGTTTTTATAATTTCTGATCTTTTGCTTTATTTTATTGTTTTTTACAGGTTATATATAATATAATTTCACACAAATATTACTTTTCTTACCTATTTCTTGACCTACAGAAATATTGTCTTTTAAAATTATTTCTTGTACTTACGCCATCAGTAGTGTTTCTTGGAATGTTATAGCCTTAATGTCAATCTATATAGTGATAGATTTTTGGCAAATTAGCAAAACTGAAACCTGATGTTGTTTTGTACAAAAAGTATATTATTCCATATGAGAAAGATTTCTTATCAAGAGATAAAATAGGTCAAACATATATAAAAGGTAGCTCTAAGTTTGCTAGGGGATTAATGAAACTAAGAGAACTTTTAAATTTATGGTGGAAAAGGTGATGTCAGAATGATATTGTTTGTTATTAATGATTAAATCCAGCAAAAAAAAATCACAGCATATTTATTTACCATTTGTATATGCTGTCAAATCTACTATACTCACAGTGGTTTTCAAGTTGCCAAAATATAACTTTAAAATCCACTCTATAACTAAATATGAAAAGGCAATCCTCAACTTATTAATTACTAGAATCCCACTGGAGAATATATCTTATATGGTTTGCCATTTTTTAATCTCTTGGTGATGATGAAATAATTATGTTTGGGGATTCACATTTTATACTCCTCAGTGTATTCTTAAACAATTACAAGTAAACTGAGAGGTAACTCATGGAAAGTCCCACAAACCAGCCTGTGCTTGGGGCTTCTATCCTCTACTTCAATTCTTGAATTCAGATCCTCAGGCGAAATCACACTCCAAAGATACCCTCCCAAAGATAGCTAGATGAATGAGGATTTACAAGGAAAGCCCAGGTCTTCCTACGTGGCAAAGCTTCAAATGGGCAAGCTGTTTATTGCATTAACAATGTCATTGATTGTTAGCATAATTACAGTGGTTTAAAGTGGATTTATTTCTGTGGGTGATGATGCTCTGTACTATGGCTTAGTAAGAATGGTTGATGCTTACTGTGGAATAAAACATCAGATATCAATGAACTCTTTTGGAGGCTTCTGTGAAGTTATTTTCTCCACACCAAGGGCAATAGATGAGCATAAAATATGGGGAGAGATACTTTATATAAGCCATGTACTTTAGGCATCATTTTATATAAGCTGTGTACTTTAGGCATCAGAAAACAGCTCCCAAGTTCCCTATTAAATTATGTTTCTTAATTTTTAGTTTACATTTTTAGAAGCTTGACACCCAAAAGACTATAGAATAGGTGCCAAATAAGCCCCTCTGGAGAAAGCAGTCCATAACCGTCCAAGACTCAGAAGACTTCTTTGCTAGCCACCTTTGGTTGTCTCTCGGAAGAGACCATTCAAGGAAAAGTGTCCAGCAATGACCTTCAGCAGCTCTGGGTGGATTGATATAGCTACATTTTATCCACATAGCATAAATGTTCTGCCACTCAGTTGTTAACTTCTTCCCCAATTACCAATATTAAAAATAAAAATGGGACCGCCCACTGATAAGAAAAACTGTAATATGATCTGATCGTTGATCAAAATAAAATGGCTGATTATGGGATGAGCCAAAGATTGAATATTCAAATAATAGCTTCTGGCAGGGTTATAAAGAAACATAATTTCTGTATGTTTGTCTGAAAAATATATGTGGTCACTCAGCTTGAACACTGAGATCCTAGGCAGCAGACTACTAAAGAAAAGAGTTTACTACTAATGGTAGATTGTTATTATTATTGTTTAATTTAATTATTGTTAAATGCTACATTTTTTCTTTGAAATCCTCTAAAAAATCTACAAATGTCCATTATTTTTCATCAAAACACTCCCCACCTTAGAGGCCACGTATGGTAATAACCCTCAATGATGCATTTCCACTGATGAAAGTGTGTGTCAGGTAAAACAAGTTTGTTCCAGCCTAATGTGAAGATCTCTGAAACCAAAAGAAGTCAGATTGGTATGCAAGACAGTCTGATTGCAGAACTCAGCTTTAGGCTACAGTTTTATCTCCTAGTTCTTAGTAATCCAATGGAAGGACGTAACTTGACTAATGATCCTATTATTGGCTAGCATTATTGGTTGCTTCTTCACTTTCACAATGAGGGTGGATTTTTCCATGGTTTTGCCTTTAATTTATTATAGGTGTCTTGTGCAAATTACTTATCCCAACAGTAATGTATGTATGTATGTAGCAGAAATACCCTGAGGAAATGGAAGTAGCAAGTAACTCACCCACCAGTAACTTGTTAGAAGAACAAAATACAATGCATACAAGCCACTAATGTAATATAAGAATTAGGAAGTTGATCAGGCATGAAGGAGGCCCAGGTCTTAGTCCACCACCAGCCATGCAAACTTAGTCCACAATCAGTCATTCTGTCTCAGTTTAAGAGTCAGTGTAGGATACAGATTACAGATACTTTATTGGCCAAGCATGATTAGACAGATACACAAGGAATGATTAGACAGATACACAAGGTACAGAAGCTCTCAGTATACTTGCAAGACAACAGTAATAATAACATAAATAAAATGAAATGTATTCAAACAAAAAAAAACGTGCATCAAAATGTGCAGCCAGTAGAAAAGGAAATAAAGGAAAGGGTAGAATTAAAACCACAATCTGTCAATAAGTATGTATATACATTAGACAGAACTTCTGGATTAATTTAAAATTTCCTGCACTACAGCAATCGCTGTGTCCTGTCATATTGCATGAGTTAAGTATTCAGCATTATTGTGGCATGGGGGAAAAACTATTTCTGTATCTGGTTGTTTTAGTGTGCAATAGCCTACGGCCGTCCAGAGGGAAGAGGTTCAAACAATTAATGTCCAGGGTGTGAAGGGTCTAGTGTGTGCATGTGAAGGATAGTGGTAAAGACATTGGTCTCAGAGATGAGAGGAAGGAATGTTCATGAGAGGGAGTGAGAGGATATAAATGGAGAAAAGAATGAAATAAAATCCTTTTCAGTTGATAGTCTCTTTTTCTTACGTTTTGCAATTCAGCAGTTGATTCCTTTGGTATAAGTACTATTTTCAGCTTTCAAGTCAGAACTCATCATGTGCGGTCTGCACATTCCAAATTTCCCATAATATCACTCAAGCAAAGCTGGGATAAGGATGCTCCCAAATCAGGTGATATCTTACCACATTTGTTTTACAACTTTGCCTGGAAAGAAAGTAACAAAGGAATTTGAGGTTGTCATTTAGGATGCCATCCATGTGCCTCCAGAAAGACAGTCAGCCACACCAGTTAAAGTTGTATCCAAAACGATATATCATAGAAGATGTGCACATGTTAGGAAAGCAACAAATGATAGTGGATGCTGCTTTTCTGGTAGATTTTGACAAAACATTTATTATTAAAATAATAAGATTTTTTTTAAATAACTGCTTTAAAAATAAATCTAACTGTATGATTCTAGGCCTACTGTTCTACACTTGTGGTTTTTCCAGAGATATCTGGTTGATTCTGATGAGATAGAAAGTAGATAAATATGTGGTTGAATCCAGCAACATTCTTTCTGATGTTCCATCAAATGGCAAAAGGTGAAAGAGCAGGTACATTTTGCAAAAATTGAGGATATTTGCTAGAATGATCTCTCAGCTAATTCTGGGTCATGAACAAGCTTAACCAATCAATAAGACTTTATGGAGGATGAAAAAGAAAAGAAGCTATCTCTGCCAGCAAAAGTGGGAGTCCTGAGATTGGAAGTGACCTACAGGCCACAAAAATCCACCCTGGTCCTGGGTATCCACCTTGTTCTTACAGAGAGGGCTGTGAATTCTCATACCTTAATAGCCTCAATATGTCATTAGATGGCTCCATTGTTGAGTTGATCATTTTTATTCTCCTTCTAATGTGTTTTTCATATTTCGCTCTTATGACATTTATTAATAAGGTTTCTTATACTGTACATTTTTGTTTTCATTTTTTTACTTATAAATTTATTATAAACTACTCACAGCTGTGTTTGGTGGGTTGGGTAGCCACATAAATTTGACTAAAAAAATAAATACCCAAGTTAATGCTTAATGCATTCTGAATTTCACCTGAGTATTCAAAAGACTTCAGATGCATTATTGCAATGGTGTCCTTTAGGTAAGTAGAGAAATATAATACCCATTTTACAGGGGTTAATTTGAAGTTGAAAGAACAGGCTCTTCCATTATAGGAAGAGCATTAGGAAAGGTCTTGGATGAAGCATCTAAAAATAAAAGATTATAATATTTATCTACCTATCTAGCAATCTGGTATACAAATATTTAGCAGATCACTTATTTCTTTTAAAATGGAAAAGAAAGGAATTTAAAATGGAAGAAGAACATTATGGCAGAAGAAAACGTAACTTCCATCCCTACAAGGAAAGGACTGTTAAAATTGTCCATTATTGTGAAAGGCTCTGGGGTACTGATTCCATAACAGCTGCCACCACAGCCTTGTGTAGCCAGGTCCCTAGAGAAATAAACACAATAGCTGGTTAAGAAATTGCCTGGTTAAATGGATGATCATTGGCTGCCCTCACAAAACATGGTTCATTCATTTGGTGGATGAATTAGCCTGTTTGGGGGAACTGCACAATATATTAAGCCATAAACTAACCACAAAAAAGAAGAAAACCACCCTTAACAAGGTTAATCCCAAGCAATGGAACTTACCTGACCTGAATAGCAAACAGGTTCTGCTGTTTCTGCCTATATGATAGATGGAACGGTCAAGGAAATTATGTCCTCATCTTCAGGGCTTCCTCCAAGAACCCTGAGAAGAAAGAAATGGGGAGAAGCTAAACGAAGCAGTGATTTATGCCTTTCCATTTATGCTGAAGAAGAGTTGTTGTTCAGTTGCCAAGTTGTGTCCAACCCTCCGCAACCTCTTGGACCGCAGCATGCTAGGCCTTCCTGGCCTCCACTTTCCCCTGGAGTCCACCCAAACCCATGCCTGCCGCATCAATGATGCAACACAACCATCTCATCCTCTGATAGAGAAGGCAAAAAAGAGAAAGAAATGAAAAATGAGAGGAAGAAATGGTATCTAATGCTAAACTGATTGCATCATTCGTACAAGTAGGGCAATATATACATTAAATAAATTATCTGTGAAGACTCTCACTCGTCCAGGGTAATTGCATCGCAACAAAGTTATAAAAAACAGGCATCTGGACTGGATTTT
>JANHZU010000003.1:104343-115431 GCA_032468055.1 Acrochordus granulatus
GATTTGTTTTCACATTTTGTCTCTCATAGTTGAGGTATACCTATGATGACAATTACAGGCCTCTCTCATCTTTTTAATTGGGAGAACTTGCACAATTGGTGGCTGACTAAATACTTTTTTGCCCCACTGTACATTCATATTTTCCCACTTATTTTAAAGAAAGAAAACTCTTATGAAAGACATATCTTTGTAAATATTATTCACCTGAGAGTATTCTATGAATCTAATTTCCATTCATCTCAGTCATAGATTTCAAGCAGTTATGATTACATCTGAACATCTGCCCATTCCCTTTGTGCAATATGCGATCAATTATGTTACAGACCTATGTGAATGGTATTTTCCACTGACAAAGTCTTACCTTACCGATTGCTGGAATAGTGACTTTGAATCTGAAGGGGGTTCAAAGTCATTTTTATAACTAGCTCTGTCATGCAGCCATCTGCTTCAGAGAGCTGAGAAAGAGAAAGGCAAGAATTTGTGCTTAAATGGTTCAGCAAAACTTTTTGAAGCTGATACTCTGATGCAAGGAAGGAGATATTTTCACATCTGTCAGTTAATTAAGCACAATCTTTTGACAACAGGTATTGAGGGATCTGCAGCCCTCCAGACTAGACTATGAAACCCATTTACATTGACCAATCTGACCAATTCTCAGGGATCGTGTAGACTGTCAACCCAACAACATCTGGAGACCCATGGGTTTTTTCAGCTTCAGAAAGAATTTCAGGACTATGCACCATTAGACTTTCAACACTAATTAAGTTTAGCAACTTACTTTTTAATGGTTTGTCTCATTCCCTGCTGCTATGAATCTGATCGTCCCATTTGGTATATATTATTGTTTTGCAGTGATGATTTTTTAATTTCATTTACTTACGTGTTTAGTTTCTCAGTCAGCTTTCCAACTGTGGAAGTGCTCAAAACATGCAAAATAAAGCTAAAACTATAATTAATTCTGTGATTTTTAAAAAGTCATCAATGATACTATTAATCACTAGTTTTGTAATGCATCTTGAGTTCTTGTTTAAAAAACATGGTATATACATTCTATACATTGATATAAACCTGATTTTTTTCCCTGTTGATTGGTGTGTTTAATCAAAAGGAAAGCTAACATGGGATTTTCTGTGAAGGATACAATTAATACATATTGAATCAAGGATCTGATAAAGGCTAACCATTCATCAACAAACAGGAATGGCATAGGAACTCCTAGGGAAGAGTGTGATACAAAACATTCAGTATAGGGAAACGCCATGGAAATTATACAACCATTTTTTTAATTCAGAGATTGAGAATATCAAAAATTAATTATCAGGAAATAATAATATAATATATATAAAAAACTTGAGTTATTATGCAGATTAATATAACTTAGAATTTGCAATTCCTCTATAGAAATATTCCATGGCATAAGATCATTCATTAATTTACTTACATGGTCTGTTTTTCTGAATTAGAGATTCTCATTTCAAGAACTTAAACAGTTTACTAAATTAATGTCTATTACTTTATTCTTTTACACTGACCCAGGCTTTGGACTAATCCATCAATTCTACTCAGATGTTTATGAATTTTTAAGTGTAATTGTCTAAATTACATTCTCTCACCTTTGATTGCAAATCAGTCAAAGAACTTGGCAACAGACCACTGAAAATGTTAAATGGCTTATACTTTTCTATACAACACTCTGACATGGACTGTTTTCTTTTGCTACTTCAGGCAAGAATCTTAATTATAACCAATTTTTTAAAAAAAGATTTCTGAAGGAATTACAAGAATTATAGGACAGTGAAAGACATACAGACTAGTCCTTAAGAAAACACACTCAGAATTTTGAATGGCTAACTTTTTCTATTGCTTTAGCATTGTACATCTTGAGAAGAAAATAGTCACTGTGACAAACTGATGGATACAGACATCATTCAAACCAGTTTCATGCATGTATGAAGTGTCAGTGTGAATAGAATTTCAAACAAAAACATCTAAGCAATTACCCTAGCAGGAAAGAATTATATTTCTGGGAACAAAGAGAGCTTTGTCACCTCCTGACTTCATAGAAATAAATGTACTTGTGTTTGTATGCATACTCACACACTCTCAATCGTGGTTGGATTTTACCATCTCAACAGGCCAGTCAAAATTTGAGAGAGAGAGGAGAAAAAAAATTCTGGAGCAAGTGTTAAGAATGTGAGGTCAAGGTCATGTTGAACATTATACTTCCTTTGAGTACAAGGCTACTGTGTCTGGCAGTTACATTTAAAAAATAGCTGCAACACATGAATATTTAATATCAGATCATAGGTACATAGCATTTTGCTCTTCATTTTTTACTCATTTAATTGAAGATCCCCCTTTTCACTAAAACAAAAGAAGCCATAAATGTAGATTAATCTACCAAAATCCCATCTGAGTATCATACACTAGAATACCATAATCTTAAATTAAAGATGGTAAAGAGATTAGCATATTCTATTTGGTACCAATAGTGATAGGTGCCTTGGGTACAATCCCAAAACAACTGGAGCACCACTTGAACACAATTCGCTTTGACAGATTCACCATCAGTCAGTTGCAAAAGGCAGCTTTATTCAAAAGGTAGTTTATATTTAATTATATCAAAGAACAGCATCTTCTTATCCCTATCTCAGATTCTTGGGAAGGACTTGATAGGTGGACAAAAATACACATCTGGCTGACTGAGCAACAAACTTCTATTTGAATTGAGATGATCCATTTCCTAACATGCACAACCATGAATCTTGAATCTCTATAATCTAATTTACAGGATTTTTAGTGAAATAAAATGGGAAACAGGTATGCCACCTTGAGTTCCTAGGACAAGACTATGATATGAATTCAATAAATTGCAGATGAGAGTAATCTTTGATCTATCTTTGGCCTATGAGTAATCCTTGGCAGATGGCCTATTGGCTTGGGTGGCCTTTCTTCCCAGCTTTGCCACTTTGCCAGCAATCCCCCACTCAAGTTTTCCTGGAAAATTTATGATTATTATGGGATATTTAAAAAGAGAGCTCTTGGCTACTACAGCTGCTCCATTTGAAGGCTTGTAAGCCAGGCTTCTCTTGATGGAATAAAATGGAAAGAAGTTTCCCACAAAATGAAACTATGAATGCTTGAATCACATTGCACCATCTGCTTTTCTTCATGTCTTTCCTATTTTGCCTTGGGCTAACAAAAGTGCCCTATACAGAGGGCAGAAGGAAATGGAAAATGAGCACTCCCTGATTCTTTCTGCAGGAACTGCTAGGATCTTTGTAGGCCTAAGATATCTGGCTTAATCCTCCCTAATGAATTTATGATGCCAAGAGCTGGAGTTTTGCCACTAATAGTACTTCTGTTGTCAATGGAGGTACAACCATAGGGTGAGGACAGGATCGAGGTTCCAGATTGGATCCTCAGCCTGCAATATAAAAAGGAAATAAATCAGCAAGACTAATGCTTAGTGGCTATCTGTTTTGTGAAAAAGAAGCTGAGAATATAGATCAAAATCTACACTCGGCTGGGTCACAAATGGACTTAGCACATAATTGCATTCACATCAAATAATAGAACATGCCTTTCCTCAGAATGCTTCTAAATCAAATGCTGCTGGCTAAAAGAGGAATGCAGAAGAAAACTGTAGTGTTCCATGAAAATTAAGCCATCATATTGGATTTGGATATATGTACCACTCATTTTTTTAGCTGGAAAGAAAAGAACAATGATAATGCAAGGAAAAATATAGGTGACAAGATATCCAGAAATATGATTATTTTCCAAGAAAACCTCCACAATTACTTCTAGGAAAAAAGAGATGGTGAATAATAGCAGAGTATGTATGGTAACTACACAATAATTTAAATTAAGAAAATCTTGACATTGTCTGGATTGTTTCATAGTCCAAATAAAATGTCAAATGTACTGAGACAATGTAGTACCTGAAAAAAAAACTATATCTTTTTGAACTAAATAGCCTCATGTACCTTTATTTTATTTCAGGGAAATTGATCAATAGTTTCAGGAATAAGGCTCAGTATTTCTGATGAAGCATGGAGAACAAGTTTTTTTGGAAGACATTTGCATGCAAACTTATTTAGTTCAGCATTTTCAAACCAATATTGTACATAAATACAAAAAAAACTGAAAGTATTTTGATTTCTGAGAAATTATCATGCTTTGTTATGTGTGTAGGAATTAATTCAGTTGTAATTGTTATGGGGAAAAGACTTCAAATTGATAACTTTTGAAAAGAGAAAGAAAACATACATCTAAGAACTGAAGATGAAGCAACTTTAGCATCGTGTAACAATCCTGCTGGAAAAGAAAAAGCAGTTGGTGGCTTAGTAGGACACTAAAGTATGAGATTATTCCAAGCTCAACAAGGCAGCAGACTCCAATAAAGAGGACATCTTCAGCAACTAATCTTCTAAAATCCCAAATAGTTCTAGAATTCAGAATAGGAGAGGTAAAATATCTGCACCATAGGATCAGTTAGTTACTGGGAACAGGAAAAGGGGACTGAAGAAACCAAGATGGCAACCACTACCATGTGATCACAACATTTTTCGTATTCGCTACACACAGCAAAGAGACAGAACTTGTATGAATGGCTGCATTCCCAATATTGGTTTCTTTGACCCCCACCAGATAGAAACCCCCTGCTTGAAAAAAATATTAGATAAACTTAGAAAGAAAAACTGTGGAAGGCTTACTAGAAACTGTAATTTAGTTGAGTCATTGTATCCTTTATTATATTATACTGCTGTATAACCCCATATTTTTGTGTAATTTAAGTCCTTTAATCTTAGTTCTGTTCATTTTATAAGCAAATCTTCCCTATGATTCATTCCTTGCTCAGGAATGGCCACCAGACGCAAGACACTCAGGCAGTTTTTAAATATGCTAAGCAGTTTTTAAATGTGATATGTAAAATAAATAACACCAAGTTCAAAAATGTATTTAGCATACAAGGCAAGAGCATTGAAAAAGGTCAGTTCCATGCAAGGGGTGCAACACCTTTTTGCAGCCAGGTATAAATAACTAGTTTGCTCATGCCTAATTCTAAAATTCTCAAGTTTAACTTTCCAAATAAAGTAGAGGCTGATTTCTCCCAATCCAATTCGTACACCTTACCTCTGTTGCCAGAAGCATGTTGTTGTTCAGTCGTGCAGTCGTGTCCGACTCTTCGCGACCCCATGGACTGCACCACACCAGGCCCCCCTGTCTCGCACTGCCTCCCGGAGTCTTCCCAAGCTCACACCCATCACACTGACTGTGCTATCCATCCATCTCATCCTCTGCCGTCCCCTTCTCCTCTTCCCTTCAATCCTCCCCAGTATCACAGTCTTTTTTAATGCCAGAAGCATAATGGTTTCTTATTCCTTTGTAATCCCTTTTGCTTCTCTATAATGGTGAAACACTAACTTTCCTTCTAATATGGTGTCAGTTCAGCTTTCTAATCACTACTTTCCAATACACTAAAGCCATTTTATCCTGCTGGTGTCATACAACCCCATATTTCCTTATTTAAGTCTTTTAATCTCAGCACTGTTCATTCTATAAGCAAATCTTTAGAGGTCTGTTACATCATAACCAAGATACTTATAAGGAATTTATTTTGATGGCAACATAAGTTTTAAAGTTGACAAAACTTTTACAAAATATGTCAATGAGTTATAGTGTTCCATAGGTCTAAGTTCCAGGAATTTTTAAGAAGAAATACACCACAAGGAAAATAGCCATTTAGGATCCAGAAATACGTTAGCATGGATTGGATTAGATTTACTTACCTTTCTCACCCAAACCATGGCCCAAAAACTGTCAGCTTGAGATGCACCAAAACATTCACATATAACAACTTCTGAGTTCCTTATATATAAGACACTCAGGGTTGTTTAGCCATATATTCTCTCCATAGCCTTCAAGATTCTGAGGAGCCAATCTCATAGTGTGAATTAATATATAGCTTCCCTTACTTGCATAGGGTAATTACATGGCTTTCATCTCTAAAATGAAATTATAGTTATAAGTAGAATATCAGCAGCATCTGTTCAAAGGTTTCACATAATTTAACCTTGGCCAATAAGGATCTACTCAGCTCCAGCTGACTGACAATATTTAATGTCTTTGTCTTTAGTCATTTTGTATCATAAGCCTGGAAAAAGGTTTTCCAATTATGAGAAACTAATAGAACAGACCATGAATGATTGTCAGTTATAAAAGCAGTTGTGTAAGGGGGATAGGCACTATGACAGAATGGTGAATTTGGGCTGAGAAGACCTGCTTCAAACTTCACTAAATCAAGTGGAGATAGCTTTGCTTTGCACATATGTGTCTGGAGTTTGTAGCTTTAAATCTTGGTTTGTATCAGATGAGAGTGGCTCAAGGGCAAGTGTTGCTGTTTTATTGTCAACACTAAGCAAGTCCCAATACGTTAGGGGAGATCATGCAGCTGTCTTGAAAAAAGATAGGAGGGAAAATGAAATAAAATTTGAAGTGGGAAGGTTTTGTCTTCTTGCTCACTATTACTCTGCCCTCCGGCTGCTTCTAAGAAGTGAGTTTGTTTTGTGTTCTAGTTTTTAAAACCCACATCTTAATTTATTTATGTGGAGGGAAAAGATGAATTGCCATCGGCAAATCTGACCTAGCTACCAGAATTTGTCCATATATTGTCCGGGTTTGATCAATAAGATAGCTTAGGCTAAATGGGGCTGAGGATTGCATTATACCACTGCATGTTATATAAAACAGCAATTATTTTACAATTTTATTTAGTGAATGCAGGGATGAACAGCTTAAGATCTATACAGGCTTCATATGGATGTGAGGAACTGCCCTCCAGGGTGGGGCTTTGGTCCATTTTGGGAATGGCTACAGACATTTCAAAAGGTGTGTATAATGTGTATCTTAAACCAAGGTTTCCCATGTTGCTTTTGAAATCCTTCTACCCCAGTGCATAAAATCAATCTGTTTTTTTATGAACATGTGAGAGATTCTGATGGGCACACATTTTGCATCCTTGCAAGAGTGTGCTTACTAACACCTTGTGTTGTTACCTTCAGAAAACTCCTTTCATCTACTCAAGGGCCATTGGGTTCAACAAAAATGCTAGAGTAGAATTGGAAAGTTTAGAAAGTAGAATGTTGTTATATCCAAATAAAATTATTTCTATCTTGTTAGCCTCCTCTTAATCAGATGTAATCAGAAAGAGCAATTCTTTCTTTAGCAGTTGGCATCAAAAGGGATAGTACTTTGGATGCCATGAGTAATATAAATATCATGATTTAGCTTCTGTGAAGAGCATACTGCCTCTGGGTACCAACTAAATAAGTGTGGGTTTCTGAAATTATGAGAGATGCTTTCAAACATGCTCAATGTAATACCACGTTAGCTAAACTCTCCCATATGCCTATCAGTTCATATTCAAGTGTCAAATCTCAAATATATTGACTGATTTGTTTTCCCCTATATTTCATCTAAAGGTAAACCATAAGACTGCTCCAAATAGTTGCAAAATGATTTGGTCTGTTCATCTTCACAGCTAAGCAATCAAATTTTTTGTTTGCAGATATCCATGTATGGATACCCTTAAGCCTCTTCCTCTTGAGGATAAGACCCTTTATAAATATTGATACGTTTGCTGTTAATGCAAGCTGGCTCTCCTTTGCTTGATCCCTTTAAATTGTTGCTTGAGGTTGAATCTTGGCTTTTTAAAAAGTATTTATTATTAATTTTAAATAATAAAATTATGATAGAAAGATAGGTCCCAGTGTGGTGCGTGGACTAGAAATGGGGGTTTACCCATAAGTATGGAAGCCAGCTAAGTGTCTTGGATCAGAACTCTTTCTCAGCTTTAGATTGGAAAGTCCAAAAAATTATATCTACCAAACAGCACTGGAAACTTGTAAGTCACACTCTACAGTATTCAACAAAGAAGTTTTCACATTGGATTAGACTAGACTTGAAAGAGAGAGAGAGAACATGCAAGTTTTATTACACAGTTGAAAGCCTGGTTTCTTCTGATTTATTTCCTAATGATTTGAAGCATGGTCAAAAACAATGTGAATGACCATAAAGTCTTTGTTAGTCTCAGTTAATTGGGCAACCCACTACAGAGTACTGAGAACTAATGTACTTTGAGGGGAGCAATTTCAGCTTCTCCTACATGCTGATGGGTTCTAAATTAATGACAAATAACCACTCAAAGGAAAAAAACTCAGACATCATTTGAATAAGAACATCTGTTCATTATTCCAGGACCTCTCACGCCTTCTAAACATGCACATATGTACACACACACACATATTCCATATACATAACTCTCAAGGAAATTGTTAGACTGGATTATGAAATGGGAAAAAAATCATGTTAAAATAGTTTGACATTAGATAATAATATCTCAACATCGTGAGCATGCCCAGTCTCCTGAATTCTTTCTTCAAAGAAGATGACCTACAATGGACAAGACATTGCATATGTGAGAGGAAAAGAGGAGAAACCTGGGATTAGAAACATGGAAAAGATTTTCTTGTGAAGATATGTTGGGGAAAAAATGGGGGTAATCAAGCCCAAGTCCTCAGCAGGGTTTAATAAAACATCAGAGAGTCTACTCCACAATCATCACTGAATGTTTCTATCATTATAATTCCAAGCTATTGAGCCAAACAATTCTCTCAGCTGGTGTAAATAGCTGTTGCTCCCTTTGCTTATAAAAAAAAGCTGGTGCTAGTTAGGGATCAGGCTTATTTCATAATAGCAGAAGTTATCATGGAAGTAAAAATAATATTGCTTCTCCATCTTTTTAAAAATAAAAAGTAGGAACATTGATCAAATGAAACACTTTAATCATGCATATAATAAGAACAGGTATTCTTATTATTTGCATGATAATAGTTGTAGTTTTAAATGCTGAAAATAAGGGGTTTATTTTTATTTAAATCTTGGGGTTTATTTTTTCTAAGAATGAAGGGAAGTGAAAGAATATATTTTATTAGTGTAACATTTTGGTATAACAACAGATAAATCAAAGGGATTGTCACAGCATGCCACCCATTGTCTTTTCTCCAGTAATTCTTCTGAAGAAATTGTCCATTCTCCTCCTTTATAAAGTCAACATGGATATTTTTCAGAGTGACTGTGTGTTTTTAAATTTCCAAACATATTTTAGATAGTCCCAATTTGAGACGGCATGAAAACTTTTTTCTGGAATTGATATTTAGACAACAGAATAGAACAATATCTTATTATTTAGTGAAGTTATCTTTTTAAGGGAATTGTGGATGATATAAGCATTTTACTTCATTAGAATAACATCGAAGTGGCCCATCAAAGCTAATTCATTATTGTCAAAGAAGAATTGGCCAAATATTTGCTAGTCTAAACAAACTTTTGATACAATTATGTCCACATCAAATGTCATATCTCACTCTTATCTTCACTTTGCTGTAGAAACAACAACAGCATATTGTGTATAGAACTGTATTATCAGGGAGCACACACCTAAACAACAGCATTCCTGTATTAGAAATAGAGTTATGAGGGCTTTGCAGCCTAACATGCATCTTGTATTCTGAGATGTGGCAAAAGAGGCTATCTAATTGCCTGTGTGGATGGATCAGTCAACTTGCCTCAGTGTCATGCAGGAGCAATGCCATGTTCCATGCACCAAGGATTTTAGGTCAGTTCTATATATACATGAAACAGACTTAAAATATATATGATATGATACAGTACAAATTAATTCCAGAATGGGAGAAAATCAATTTGAAATTTAGTACTTTGTATGTGTGTGTGTGTATTCAAATAACATGATTGACAAAAATGGGAAGAGTTGCCAAAAAAATAAATATAAATAAGCAAATGTCTCTTCCTCCCCATCCCCCAATCCTTAGTGGTCCATTTCTTAAAATAATTGAGTTCATGAGAATTGTTTAAAATGGATGGCTATGCAAATATTATAAATAAATAAAAGTATAATTGACCCTGCAAATACAGAAATCAGCTTATTGCCAAAAAGAGTCTGATCCATACTGGGAATTGGTTTGGGCAAATTGTATCATTAAAGGTAAACTGCCTAATGGATTTCTTCACTAAGAAATAGAACAAAAGTTGGACATTGATAAATATTCCCTGTAGGGAATAATATTGCAACAGATGGTATCCAAATATGTGACTTACGTAAAATGCATCATGTGACATGCCTTTTAATAATAAAATCTTAACTAAAGAAAATAGCACACTACAATTATAAACCCTAATTGCCTGCATGGTTACAATAGAACATCTTTTAAACATTAAGTTGAACAAAAAAAATGTTAATGAACCCAGTACCTAGTTAAATGGTGCGTGACAGAGAGCAATAGTATATTTTTCTAAGAATCCTTCAAAGTATAATCTACCAACCTCAAAATGATTTAAATGATTTAATTAAAATATCTTCTTTGTAATCCTTGCTTCATTTTTCTTATTCATTTTGATCAAGCCGCCAACTGCTCTGAAAATAATAGCAAATATTACTATTTGCATGTGTTTCAATTAGTGAGACACCTGTAACTTACAAATCTAGCAGGTCATATGCTAGATGGGAAAATATCATTTATTTGGAAGACTAGGTTTTGCACTGACATACTGGATTAGATCCAGATTTAAGGCTCATCCTCACATCCTACTTGTTGTTGTTCAGTCACAGAGTTGTGTCCCACTCTTCACGACCCCATGGACTGCAATACGCCAGGCCTCCCTGTCCTGCACTGCCTCCCGAGTCCACCCAAGCCCACACCCATCACCCGACTATGCTTTCTAACCATCTCATCCTCTGCCATCCCATTCTCCTTTTGCCTTCAACCTTTCCCAGCATCAGGGTCTTTTCTGATGAGTCCTCTCTTTGCATTATGTGTCCAAAGTACTTGAGCTTCAGCTTCAATATCTATCCCTCCAAAGAGCAATCAGGATTGGTTTCCTGTAGAATTGACTGGCTTGATCTCCTTGTCATCCAAGGGAACCTCAGGAGTCTTCTCCAGCACCACAATTCAAAGGCATCAATTCTTTGATGCTCAGCCTTCCTTATGGTCCAGCTCTCACAGC
>JANHZU010000003.1:119500-132740 GCA_032468055.1 Acrochordus granulatus
TTTTCTGATTAAATTTTTTGCTCGTCCTGCAGGTTTCTCGCCTTGTGAGTTACTCATCCTGTAAGGCACCACTGTACATGCAGTTATTTCCAAGAATACCTTTCTCTTTGTGCTTCCTTTTTAATAAATACAATGTCTTTGCTTCACCATTTTTCCAGTCACCCAAAGACTGTATGGGAATTGAGAGTGAAATCTTTCTCTCTTAGATGACTAGAAAAAAAAGCATGATGGGGCCAATAAGCAGTGCAAAAGAGATGAGTGGCCATTAAATTGTATATTAATAATGAAAATATATTATTTTGGGAGGAAGCAGGATTAAATATGCAGCACAAAGTTTTCAATCTCAACACCTTTAAGACACATGAACTTCCACTTCCAGAATTCCCCAGAGGGATGGAGAATTCTGGGAGTTGAACTCCATGTATCTTCAAGGTGCTGAGGTTAAGAAACGCTGGGGTAGCAGATGCCTCTTGTCTCCAATGGGTGGAGGCTAAGGAAAATTTATGGAGGGTTGCCATTGCTGCTCCAAGTTACTGTTACTGAACTGGTGCCTCAACTTTATCAAATGCCAAGGCTAATCTGCATATGTGAGTTATGCAAAAAAAAAAAAACTGTCTGAAAAGGTAAGCAGTTGTAAAATATTTTGCTCTGGCCAGAATGTCTATCCATGCTAAGTTAGGATAAAAATAATGATTCTTTTCTTCAAAAGTAAGCCTAAATAAATCAAATCTATGAAAAAAGAACATCAAGTAAATGTTGGGTAAACTTCTATTGAATCAAAGGTGTTATGCTCAAAAAGTCCTATTTATTTGTATTAATTTAATTTGATATACTAGTAGAAAATGTTTGATTGTGCATCACAAAGATTCCCTTGCTTACTAAGACTATTTCATTATTTTAATATATTGCATTATAAGCTATAAAATGGGCATAAATAAGAACATAGTGGTTCCCCTAACATATGTATTGGTTATTTAATTTTTATTTCATAGGAGGAGGAAAAAGAAACAGCAAGTAGAAGGTAGAGATTAAGTGGAGATTAAGAAGAGATGAGCTGTTACTACAAATAAAAGTTTAAATGATTTGGAACCAGTGAAGGATAAGAGAATTAATCTGTCAGGAAGGGAGGGATCCTTTTTCCTAAGGTAAGAAAGTGAAAGTTGGGAGTTAAGAAAGTTTAAAAAGGGAAGCTGATGTCTCAAATATTGGGAGGAGAAACCAAAAGAGTAGAGGTTTAGCCAGATGTCATGGTTAGGAGGAAAGGAGAAAGGGAAAGAAAGGGGCATTTTAAAGAGATTAAAAATAAAACAACAAAGTTGGGAGGAGTCTCTTATTTAGGAAGAAGACTACTCAGGAGTAAGCAAGAGATGAAAGGAAAGAAAGCATAAGGATGTTCATCCTGCTGTACTTTTTACTTTAGATAGCAGGAAGGAGAAGACGGTTGAGGGCCAAGACAACGAGTAGTATTAGTTGGCCATGTTTGGGCCCAAAATAGCCTTTTGGCAACAGGAAATATGGAAAAGAGAGAAAGGCTGGCAGGTTTTCATACTTAGGAAGTCACCTAGTGAATCAATGGGGGAAGGATCAACATTTGAAGAGCTCAGACAAAAAGCAGATTAAATCAAATAAGCCAGGATAGAGAAGGTCTGACCCAGAAGGAAAGATCAAGCAGCCATGTTCAGAGAGTAAGAAAAACATTTCATGCTTGGCTGAATATTTGGCAATTTGGGAAGGTTTAGATAAGAGTCAATTTGTTTAAATAATGTACTGTGCCTTTGAATGTTCCGCACCTTGAAGGAATCTGCTCAGCCTCTGTGAGTAGGATCGTGGAGGACAATGATTAGGACTGAATTTCTCAGCAAGTCCTCTCTGTTGTACGTAAGAAATTTCATCTCATCGAATTTATTTATTTATTGAACTTGTATGTTATCTAATTAATTGGGCTCCTAGCAGCTAACGTGTAATATCAAAGTTTAAAACAGTCTGGAAGTTTAGTGAAATAGCATGAGAGAAAATAAACATGACACAAAATACTGAAATAAAGTGGTACCTTACAAGACGAGTAACTCACAAGACGAGAAAAAATTAATAAGATTTATTCCGCTTGAAGAGCTGCAACTCACAAGACAAGCAAACTTTGCGCGATAAGTTACACGTCATCAGTCAGCACGCTCTGTATTTCCCATTCAGGAAATATTGCATGGCTTACTCCATTGCTGTATGAATGGCAAGCGCACGCACACACAAAATAAAGCAGAAATTGTCTTTGTCCTTACCCAAAATAAAGCAGAAATTCCCCCTCGTCGCTTCTCCCCTCATAGTATGGAGGCAAGAAATATTTCCAAACTGCCCACGAAAGGTGCCTGGAAAGGCACTGTTGAGGGAAAAGGCAGTTTTGCCTTAGTAGCGGTGGCAGTGGATCCTCTGAGCCAGCAGGGGCTGCCGGACAGCAGCCGGCCTAGCAGCAACCTCGAAGCAGATCCATAAGTGCTGGTTAGTTTGCTCTATTTTTGCTTTATATCGTGTGTTAATCATTGTTATTTATTTCTGTTAGGGACAATCATTTCTACATATAATTCTGGTGAAAATGATTTTTTGGTGAATATTTTTGGGGTGTGGAACTGATCGTCCAACTTTGCATTGTTTCCTATGGGAAACCTCGTTTTGCTTTAAGAGCATTTCGGACTAAGAGTGTTCTTCCGGAATGTGTTAGTCTCGTCTTGTGAGGCACCGCTGTATTACCAAATGTCTGAAAGTTATCCACAATGGAGAAGTGGAGTGTGTAGTTGGTAAAACTTGCAGAATTGGTTAAATTGACTCATGTGATAGGAAGAGGTCAACAACTACTTTTATAAAAGACTGGAAATCCATTATGGATTTTTTGCTGAAAGTTAATACAAATGAACTGGTGATTTCTGGATTTAACAATTAAAGCGGGTTGTAGAAGGGAACTATATTCTATAATTTTGAAGTCGGGGTAAATGGTATCAGGTATGTCCATATCTGCTCTAAAGAACATTGGAAGCTGCTTTAAGTATCTTTTCTTCTTTCACTTTCTATTGTTTTAACACTTTTATCTTTTTTTTCTATTTGTGTTTATCTTTTAATTTTATAAAAATATTATTTAATCATTTTATATATTAAAAAACCCAAATGTCTAAAACATTTCTGAAAGGCAATCACAGTTCCAGAAAGTGATCATGAAAGGTCATCATGAAAGAAATTTCAGAAGGCAGTTCTAAAGTAAGTGGCGCCACCATATTTCCCAGCTTCTATCATCTCACAAATGGAGGGACACCTGACATAGATCAATTCTGGTTGAAGGTTGTCCTGTAGAGTTCAGACAGCCTAATATTAATTGTTTTTCTGCCTCCATGATACCATTTTTTATATCTATATGGTTGTGTTCCTCTAACACTATTCTATTTGATCACAATTAAGAAGTTTTATTTATACTTATTGGATGCTCCAGTGAAAGAAAAATACCACCCTTTATGATTCTGGTTGATGATGTAGCAACAAATTTTGTTAAAAGGTCTGGAGAGAGCTTGAGTATTTCAATGGAGTCAGCTTCTGTGTTAAAAGGAGTGAAAGTAAACTATGTTTATGTGCATATGCAATACATGATGTTACAAGGTTTATATCTGTGCTCCTGCAGTTAACTGACATTCTGGTGGCAATGTCAGGAATGGTAGATATCAAACTTGTTCTGAAAGACAATAAGGAGATTTCTTTACTGCGAATACAGAAGGCAAAATAATAGAGGCAATCTGTCTCAAAGCAGTTGATTTTATAAGATCAAACACATTATCAGAGGTCAGTTTAACAAACTGAAATGTTAGGAGATAGTTCACCCAGTCTAAGGCTACCAGATTGGGATGAAAATCCAAGTGACAGATAGCAGAGAGTTTCATAGAACAGTGCACCTTTACTGCCTTACTAGTGGTCATCAGATGTCTGCAGCCCAGGTCAGTTAGAGTTAAACAAATCATGTTACCAAAATTACAATTTAATCTTAGTATAGAAAAATGGCATTTGCTGGGGGGCTGGGCTGGATTTGGTTCCTGAAAGCTTATTCCTCTCACCATGCCCCCTCTTCTCTTGCATTTATTAAGCATATACACTTGTTAATTTTGTATGTTGTTCTAAACATTTGCAAACCATTTACCATTAAAAAAGGGCCTAAGAGCAGTTTAGAATAAAACATGTATGACTACCATTAATAAAATGGTCATACTACAGACAAATGCAATGAGACAAAGTCCCTCTGGGATACTGATTTTTGCAATCCCACTTTGGTCACCTGGAAAGAATTGTTTAAATAATGTACTGGATTGCAACAGTCCTGCAGCTTTCAGGTAAAGCCAGTGTTGATATGGAAATGCCATGAGAATGGTTATTACAAAATTCAATATAAAAACATAAAATTGAAAACTAATTGTTTCCTGACCAATGGATTAATCTAGGGAATATGACTCATGGTTTAAATATGAGGACCAAAAAAAGCCTCGGACCATTCTTAGGCATCATTGATGTAGCTCAGCTCTGGCTTCAGAGCTGGGCAGTGAAAGGTCGATGTTTTGGAGGCTTCTCTTTGAAGAAGGAGAACCTGCTGATTTCTTGGCCATAATCCAGCACCTAGCTTTGTGAGCGTGAGTCCCATTACATTGCAGGGCTCCTAAGACTCTTCTGGCTCCAGTGCTTGCATTTGATCCCATTTGCTAGAAAGCAGCATAATTATTACATTCATTGATAGCAACTAATAAATGACAGGTGGCTGATAAGATATGATTAATATGAATAGAAGGCAGGGTATTATTAAAAACAATAACAAGCATATTCCAGGAAGCTCCAGAAAGCCAGTAAAAGAAGCTGCTTTTGGGATGACAATAGTCAAGAGAGCTCTTTCTGTTTTGACAAAAGCTTTTCTGATCTTAAGAATTTTTGAGCTAAAAGATTGATTTGAGCTGCAGATGCTCAACTTGCCTCTTACAGTAGAAGCAATTTGCACATCCTTAATTCCCTTAGAGTGATTTGAAGAATTAATGTGATTCAAGCCTATAAAGGCATTTTTGGCACATAAATTGCACACATTACTTTTATGGAATATTATATTGCTAGTTAGGAAAAAAAAGAGGAGAGGAGGAAGGGACAACTGCTCCTCCTTTGGTCTCCTTTCTTTTATCTTCCACACATGTTTTCTTTTTTATTTAATAAAACACAGATTCTGAAAATATTGACAGGCAGAAATAGTAACACTTATGAAACACACTGAAGAAACATACTTGGATAGAGGAAAAAAATAGCATCTGCTGACAAAAAAGGGGAGGGAAGAAAAAAATAGGCTAATAATGACTTTTCTATAATGACTGCAGATATAAAATTGGACTTTGTATTATATGTAACAGAGATGTTAGAAACTGAGGACAACATCTTATGTTGTTGTGTTGTGGAAGTTAAAAATTATAACTCAACATTCTCTCAGCAGATCCAGTTAACTACTTCTAAACATAGTTCGGCAGACCAACATTCCCCACACTGTTATGGAGAAACGTACAATTCAACAGGTATATAATATGTGGTCTGATTATGCACCAAAGCTGTAAAAATATACTACAGATTCTTATCTGATTAATTGATTTAGAAAAAGTTTATTTACATGCTAGAGGAAGAAAGCCAGTGACATTTCTCACCTTTAGCCACCATTTGATCCCTTTGTGTTGTTTACAAAATTGAAAATTCATAATATATGTCATATCATAAGAGACTAGTTTCTCCTAAAACAAAAGCAGTGCAGCTAGAGAATTAAATGATATCTGTAAAGAAGATGCTGGCTTTGTCAAAGGAAAAGTAACGATAATGAGAAACCTAAAAAAAAATAGCATAAAAATAATGTAACAAAAATACAGCTCTCCCTTCTAATCAAGATTGTGACAAAAAACCTTTGTCCCTTGTGTCCATTGCTAGTTAAAATAGGTAATTGAGAAAAATGGACTAACAATGGTCTGGCCCAGAGAAAAAGCTGCATTATTTAAAGAAGCGAAGAGTTTAGTCTGGAAGAGATTGAAACAGAATCTTCACTCACCTACAATCTTACTTACCTACCACATAAGTAGAAGCAGAATGAGGCTAGGTAGGCTATATTGACTGAGCACCTGAACATACAGAGCAAATGACACAGGGCTGGGGTAAACGTTGGCTGCTATAGTAAATTTGGTTTAGGTGAATTTGGGTATTCTTGAGCCTCACCCAGTCTCCCAAGGAATAGGTGATAAAATGAAAACACCGGATGAGCATCCTGCAAATTGTAACGTCTCCTACCACTTGACCACCGGTGACTTCATGGATAGATCTCTGCATTTGTTTGAATTCCTACCCTCCCAGGAGTTCTACAGATAACGTCTGCCATTCCTTTGCGTAGCTTTTTTTTCAACTTCCCAGGTTTCTTTTTTTTCAACTTCCCAGGATAGCCTACAATCCAAGTGGTTTTCCTACCCCCATATTAACCAACATCGCTTAGCTTTTCAGAGCAGCCAAATTAATTACAGATCTGCAAATTCTGTAGGCACTTTCACTGCTCAAATACCTTTAAAAATGTTCTTATTCAGATGGTCAAAGTTTTCAATTTGACATAGAAAAGCAAATAATATTTTTACTATCTCATCTCAAGGCACCATTTAAAGAAAATTCTTAAAAATAGCGATAATTTTAATGCACTGAAGAAGAAAGTGCATAGGGAGAAAAAGGGAACACTATGCTAAATATTAATGATTTTAAACAAAGAATACAAACTTTCTAAAACTAAAATCCACATCTAAGTGAAACTACTCAGACATAGCATACACCCCCCACACTGATTGTTTGCTTTAATTTGCTTAACCACAGGTGAAATCCCAGATCACAAAATACAAATAACACTTGCATGACTGTTTGACTAATCTTTTTTAATTTGGAAGTCTTCAATGGAGGCCTGCAACCTTCTGTTAGTGTAGAGTATTAAACAGTGAACTAAAACCTCATATTTCAGTCTGAAACCAGATGCCCAAGGTAGATTACATTACTGCCATTTAATATAGCAGTTTTAAAACACTTTGGCTTTCTTTATATGTGTGAATAAATGGGCCAAACTGGATAGAAAGTTAGGGGCATATGTTAGAATGCACCCTAATATCGAGCTCAAATCCCATCCTGCCTCTTGTTTTCTCCACCCTTGTATTCAGTAAGGAGAAGTGAAAAGAAAGTTGGTAGAGATTCTTTCAACTGTTTACATGACAGGTTCTTTCAAGGGGCATTCAAGTTGGGCCACTATAAAAATGTGAATGAATAAATAAGTGATTACACTGCTTGGTTTGATAATAGATCTGGATGAAGCGGAACTGGACAACTTCACAGAATATGCTACTCATGTTTGAATGAATAAAATTCTTCTCCAAAATTTATCACTGAGTATAAGGAGAAAAAGAGATCAAATATAATGGACATAGAGCCATATTTTCTAATCATGTTTAGTCTTATGTGGTCAATAGAGTACATGATGAGAAATAAAAGCCTTAAGACCAGTAGATAGTTCCAGATGGCTCCTGGAATTAGCAAAATCTTAAAACATTTAGCAAATGTGAATACATGTATGTGCATGTGCATACAACACACACTTCTATTTCAACCTTTGCCTGACTACATATTTCCAGTTTGATGGACAAATATACCAACAAATCAAAGGAACATCCATGGGATCAACACTTTCAAGATTCATAGCAGAAACCATAATGCAATGTCGAGAATCCATAGCACTCCAAAAACCCAAAGTTTGGATCTGATACATAGATGACACTTTCATCATAAGAAAAAAAAATCAACTAGAGGAGGCATACACAACTACCAACAACATCTTCAAAGGAATAAAATTTACAAGGAAAGAAGAAAACAATAACATGCTACCTTTCCTAGACATCCTCATCAGCAGAGGCAAAAATAGCAAATTAAAAACACAAGTCTGTCATTAAACTACTCACACCAACCAGGTGCTCCACTACCAAAGCAACAACTCCACTGCCCACAAGAGAAACTGCCTAAGAACACTGTTTAGATAAGCACAAATACATTGCAGCAGTCCTGAACATCAGAAGAAGGAAGCAAATAATTCACACATTTTCCAACAAAATGGATACCCACACAACTTTATCAAACTCAACCCACTATAGTACAATTTACACAAGCAGTGAAAAGGATTACATTGCCATACGTCAAAAACAACTGTGAAACAGACTATTGTGGTTACATGGCATCACTGTAGCACACAAACCAACGCCTTCCGAAACATCCTGGGTTAACCAAAAGACCCAGCAGCCCCAGAAGAAAAAAACAGGAGTCATCTACAGTGGAAGGATTGCCACAGTTACTATGTAGGACACAGAAGCAGAAGACAGCAGAACACATCCACGAACACCAACTAACAGTCAAAATATATGATGAAAACTCCTTAATTTCACAACATATGGACAGATTTAACCATAGTCTCAGTTGGGAAACTGTAAGCATCTTACACCAGGCCAAGTCAAAACATGCCAGAGAATTCCTGGCATTCAATAGGCATCTACGTTCCATTCAAAAGAGACAATCAAAAAGCCAGTAACGAAACAAAAGACCTCCTCACCAGCAATCAGCATCAGATAAGCAGTGCTTGACACCAAGATTAACACCAGACCAACAATCAAGAAGTGAACAATACTCCAATCAAGGACCTAATAACTCAGACATAAAAACTAAAAATAAACACAGCTTAATCAAGGAACCACCAAGAATACTTCCCCCAACAGGGCAAATCACCGGTATACAAAGGGAGTAAACTTTATTCTAGCACTGGTGATGTTACCTAGTTTGGTAATGAAACATGTGCAGAAAAACATTCAAGCTCAGAGAACACCTAGGACTCCACAATTCAATCCTGAGTTACAGATAGTCTCTTCTGTTGGTACACTTCTATTTCATTCTAAGTTTGAATGAAATACACATAAGTGCACAAAAAAATATGAATGGTTGATTTATTGGCTTATCAAGAGCCTGAGCCCAGTAGGTGTGGATCCAGTGAACATGAGATTGCTGAACAGGTTCCCAGTAGCAGTTCAAAGTCACCTCATTACATTCAAAACATACTTTCCCACAGGGATAAATGTTTGAGGAACTCTTTCCTACTAACTTATAAATTCAAACAAGAATTGGATCCTGTTTACCCTGATGATTCTCACAATTGTTTGCTTGGCCACCTGTACATGAAAACATGCCCTTTTTGATTGGCTAAGGCCTCTTGGGAGATAATTCTGCTTTCAGAAAGTGTGTTGTGTCCCCATTTCTTAAAGAGGGAAGAAGAATTTACCCCCTTCTCAAGAAGCCATCACTTGACACTACAGTACTGGATAATTTTTATCCAGTTTCCAACCTTCCCTTTTTAAATAAGGTTATAGAAATAGTGACTGCTAGAAAGAACTTTGGAAGAAATGGATTATCTGCACCCTTTTCAGGCAAAATTCAGACTTGAATATGAGATTAAAATGACATTGATCACACTTGGTTGAAATCTGATCGGGATGGCATTATTTATGTATTCAACATATTTATATGGCCACCCTTCTTAGTGAATGTGATTCTGAGTGGCATACAAGCAACAATTAAAACAATGTCACAGCTGTTAAAAACACTTTAAAAATAAATAAAAACAAAATACATCCATCTGAAGGCAATACAACCAACATGCAGGATCCCCAAGACTGCTTGAAGAACAATGTTGGAATGGGATGGTACGTCCATTCTTGCCTTCTTGATCTGTTGGTAGCTTTCAATATCATCTATCATGTTAACTTTGGACTCTGGGGATGGGAATGGCAGTATGGTATTGTACTGTTTTTCTTCCTTTCTCCAGGTCTGATTACAGATGGGGAGGAGAGATTCAGACTATGGTCCCTGTTTTACAGAGTCCCAGATGACTTAGTTCTCCATCCATTCAATGGCATGGGATGAGATATCATCAGTACAAATTCACATTTCCAACCCTGG
Organism: Acrochordus granulatus; assembly: GCA_032468055.1. Taxonomy (NCBI): domain Eukaryota; kingdom Metazoa; phylum Chordata; class Lepidosauria; order Squamata; family Acrochordidae; genus Acrochordus; species Acrochordus granulatus. The sequence goes on from JANHZU010000003.1 coordinate 129,551, forward strand.
TTGCCCAAGTGATTCCATGAAGGTTCTATCTTGGTATCTGGAGGCTTTGGTTTGGAAGTGGAGCAACACATTTTACCTCTACTCTACCAAGATTTATTAGTTTTGCTACTAGGGCCCCTTAGTTCTGAGTATTTCTATTATTAGTTCTGGGTGTACTCACACTCCCCAAGCAAAATGAGTACTGTAATCTGGAGGTCCTCCTAGATTTATGGTTCCTATTTAGGGAGCAGGTGGCAGCTATGCCCAGGATAGTCTTGGCACAGCTTCATGTTGTATGGTGCATCTACGATACCTTTTCCTGGACTAAGAGGTTTTATTATATGGTCACTTATGCCTTAATTATCCCCCAAATGTAGTATTGCAATGCTCTCTATAAGGGGCTGACCTTGAAGAGCATCTGGAAGCTACAGCTGATACAAAATGGGTGGCATGGGCAGTAATGTATGCTTCTCAACCAGAGCATACTGCACCTCTGCTTGGCAAGATGTCCTGGTTGTAATCACCTCTTTGTTCATTTCAAGATGCTGGTTGTAATCTAGTCTTACATTATATGGGTCTGCTTGTTTACTGCATCTCTCCAGTTATGAATACCCATCTCTTTAGGTACAGTAGAAGAGTACTGTACTTCAAAAAACTTCTTTTTTGTCTTCCAAGAACCCAGGCTTTTTTTATCATGGCACCTGTATTCTGGAGTATCATTCTCCTGGATTTTAGATTGGCCCTGAGCCTGTCAGCCTTTTGTAAGGAGTCAGGAGGTGTGGCTGAGCTTCTACATTGGTTAATTGAATGGTTGAACTGAATTTGATAAATCTATACAAGTTATTTTCCAGTTTTATGGGTTGTTTCTTTTCCTGTTTTTTTAACATTGTTAGCAACCCAGAATTTGAAATAGGTGGCGATGTAAATTGAAACAAACTTCAATAACTGTGAAACCTTGCTTTAAATAAGGAGTACATCTGAAAGACCTGAAATTCTTCAGTGGTTTGGATTCATGAGCCTAAGAAAAATGGCCAACTTTGGACAACTTTTAGGTTCTAAACCCTCAATTGCAACCTCCCAACCACCGAAACACCTTTCCCCTCCCTTTCCAATCAGAGGAAGGACTTCTCCTTCTAGCCTTCTCCTAACATTGTACTATTCTGATTAAGAGTAAATGTTGCTAATATTTATTATTCGTAACTCATCTCATTCGGAGAGAAAATCTGGGGATCAGAAGAAATGTAGTTTTCTACCTCTAGGTCCTTCAGACTTTGTAACTGATAAATGTAAACTGAAAAAGTAATCTTCTGCCTGAAGTCTTTAAAAGATAAGAGGGCTGGGGACAAAGGAAGATAGATTTTAAATGACATGGGACTTACAAGATTGGACACTTGATATTTTAAAATCATCAGATGAACTTTGGAGGTTATTGTTTTTGTTATTTTTTTTACTATTTTTTAAAAAATAATGTCAAACCGCTTCTGAGTGAATTTACTGTCGGGGCAATTCAATCTTGAATTATCATCTTTTGGAGATAGCAATGCCTATTTCTTGTAGAGCTGCAGGATATTTCAATATCTGACATTTTTTCTTTAATGGAAAGTGATATATGAAAGAGAAGGAATCCCTCCTCCTGACTTTTAAGCTATATACCATGCAATACTAATACCTACCGTTATCTCAGTTTTCTCTGATTGGATCCTTTTGCTGAAACTATGAGATTGCCAAGTGAAGTTAGTATAAAGCAGCACAACCATTTTTAGTCTGCCAAAGTCACTTACTTTGCGGCTCTCTTGTTGTAATGTGCTCTTTGAAAAGTTAGATTGACCCACAATTCTAGCTCAAGTCAAATACAAATCAAATGACCCAGATAAAATTAAGAGGGAACATCTGTCATGGCCGAGGGATATTTAATCCTCGTTTGTTGGAAAAACAATATTCATTCCACAAAACCAATTTGACAGTGCAATAATATATTTGTATGTTTTAGGACAAAATGAAAACAAAACCTATGGAAGCAATCATTTAATGGTTCATAATTTAAGATGGAAACTTGCAGTTCTTCTAATTGTGTGTGTGGGCCACAAACTAGTAAAGAGTGTGCCATAATGTCAGCTCTTACCTGGGGTTGTAAAGTCTATCAGATTAATTTAAGTACAAAGGAGTACACATACAATTAGATTTCACCGACAACTGTTCATGACCAAAGTGTGTGTGGGGATGCATTAAAGGATTTGCAAAAAGTCAGTACCTATTTCTGAGTTACATTAAATCACCTTTCGGCTCATGTTCTTTGCACAGGCATGAAAGTCATTAACTCACACCAGATATAGAAGAAAGTCATTTTAAAGTGCATTCTGACAGCGAGAATTAATACCAGAAGAATGTCAAAATCAAAATAAAACTTCAGTCCTAAACAATTAACACATTAGTAAGGTTGCACAATTAGCCTTGTCTGTATCAATCAGTTGGCATTTTATCTGTTTAATGTGGTTTTTAAGTAAGAGCATTTCATACATATCTTTTTTTTACAGTACTACTTAGATTGTCTCTAATCATCTTTATAAATTTTAAATTTATTAAGTGTAGACTCGGTTCATTGACACTGGCCTGAAACCAGGCCTAATATATTTATAACAAACTAAATGTATTTTGAATACTTTTTATTTCATTGGATATAAGTATCTAAGTACAACCACGTTCAGATTGAATATTGGGTTACTGATAAATTGCATTTTACATTATATAATTAGAAAAAGGTATGCTTCTTGTATTATGTTTTATGCTATACAGGGAAGACCTTGCCTTAAATTTCTTTTAAATAAAAAAATGGCACCATATCAGGATGTCTTTATATAAATACAAACATGATATTAATATAAACAATATTTTACCTTCAGCTTTCATTTATTTATATTTAATCTTGTCTTGCACATCTTGCTTAATGCAAAAAAAAATCATAATGACTATATAGTGTACAAAAGAATTATTAATTGGAATTTAATAATATACACACAGAGTGAAATACAGCATAAACATTATTTACCTGTTATTTTGATAGTTTAACACATAATATCTAAATTTCTAAAATAATGAAAAGATAACACCACTCCATAACCTCCCCCTTCATCTGATTAACGAACAACAAAAACACTAAGACTGGGACATAAATAACTAATACAGTGGTACCTCACAAAACGAGTAACTCGCA
>JANHZU010000003.1:132840-144447 GCA_032468055.1 Acrochordus granulatus
CATAGTTGAGGTATACCTATGATGACAATTACAGGCCTCTCTCATCTTTTTAAGAGGGAGAACTTGCACAATTGGTGTTAAGTGGAAGAACTTGCACAATTGGTGGCTGACTGAATACTTTTTTGCCCCACTGTAGCTATTCAATAAGCAATATTCTTACTCATTTAGTAATATTCATATATATTGTATATACAAAAGCATATGACCAGATTCTTCACTGTGATTGCTTAAAATTATTTCTCCATGAAGTATCAAGAATCAAGAAAATCTTTAAAATCATATCAACTGGCCACACCTAGCTGATCTTTCACAGGATAAGGTCAGTATTAATACTTTGATAGAAGGCAGAGGCTGTGGGCTGTATGGGCAATCAAAGAACTTCCTCAAAGAATACAATAGAAAATTATGGCTCTCCCCTTCCTGTGGGTGAAGCTTTCCTTATGGTTCTACAGGAATGGAATTAGGGACTGGGACTACAGCTTGCCCAAACCTTTTTTAGATGCACTGAGGAATTGTACAAATGAATGAAGCTGGAAGAATGAATGCAAGAAAAAATTGGTGAATGTGCCCTGAGGGTTGGAAAGGAAGAGGGAGCTAGAAAGAAACTCAATACAATATTGTCTTGATTCCCTTTAGAATAAAAGAGTCAGAGAGAAACTTTGGAAAGCTTTCAAGATTCTGTTATTATCCTCTACAGAATAAAATTCCAGTAGTCTTTGTGGTGTCTACTTCTTGACCCAGCTTATCTTAAAGGGCTGAAGGAGAAGACTATTCAGAAGCATGCATTATATTTTATTTTGATAGTGATGCATCTTCACTGCACAAAATACTGAAGCAGTTCAATATGTATCCCAAACTAATTTCTTTCTTCCGTCATACTGTGAAGTTCTGGGTTGGTTTAATTTTTAATTTGGTTTCAAGCCTAATACTTTGAAAAGCAAGATAAAATGAGAACATTTTCTTCTATTTAGATGGCCCCAAACTGATAATTTATATGGGTTATTTTTTTCCATTATTTAAATTACAGTTACCTGGCTACCAATGCCATTTTAGTAAGATATGAAATTTCATCAATGAAATGCCTAACTACTATTTGAGATAAATTGCTTTTTAAACAAGAATTAACTCTATCTTACATGGGATATGAAAGAAAATGCTTTTAGAAGTTAGCCAATAGAAACCCAAGCAAAAGCATGCTGAATTTCCATTCCTTCTTGAACTCAAGAAAATATTCACATCATATGAAATCATACTAATGGTGATTTCATAGTAATTTCAAACTGTGACATTAATAAATGTCATCCAAAAATGGTGTCAAAGTTTAGGCCATTGCTTGTTCTGCACTGAGATTTATGTCTTTATATTCTGTTGGGAGCTACATAGTAGATCACTTCTGCTTTAAGAATCCTCTATCAGTCACAAAAACATTCAAGAAATATGCCAAAGAATAGTGACAATCTTGGAAAGGCTAAGAAGATGCTATGACAATTCTATACCTACAAAGGCTGGAATCATGCAATTAGTGATTTTCCCTTGATACTCTATGGAAATGAAATATGGACTATAAAGAAGCAGAAGAATATTGCTGCTTTTCAACTTTGATGTTAGAGAAGACTCTTGAAAATCATTGAAATCATGGATTACAATGAATTATAAAAAAATCAATCCAAGTTACCAGATTTTATTTGTTTGCTTGTTTATTCAATTTGTATACCTGCCTATCTTAGGTTAATGACTCTGGGTGGCTAAGACAAGGAAAAAAAATTCTCATGGTTTTTAAATTGTTTTCTCTTCTGTCAATCTATTTATCTTATTTACAGGAAACAAAACAAAAGCAAACAAGTGAAAAAAATTATTCACATTATAGGCTATATGGAATTACCTATGTAGCTTTATCTCATGTATGAATGTTTGGTACAACTTTCCGTATGTGTCATTTTTTCATACTTTATTATGAAACACTTTATTATGTACAAAATGTTCCAAAACATATTATTTTTGTTAAAAAAACTTGTTTTGAATATCTTAGAAAATAATTAGTGGAGTTTGTTCACTGCAATATGTTCCTTCTCAAGAAACTTTTTGGTGAATCATGCCATTTCAGTCTTATTGGAATTTTTGGTGGAATTCCGGTAGACTCCTATAACATGCATGTAAGGAAGGAAGTCAACAAGAAAGTACCATCACAAGAAATCACTCTTGAGGAAAGCCTGAAATGAAGCATCTCTTTTTCTAAAGGTATTTCTTTATTTTTGCCCTGTCTGTGTGGTATTTTTTAATCAAATGCTGTGCCTGCTGTAAATAGTAGGCTTGCATCTCATTTATTGTTTATGGTCTGCTTGAATATAATGTGTTTTCATTTTAATGCATGTCTCCCTAAGCAATCATTAGGAAATGCAATTTTCTACGATAAACTTTTTGAATTGGAAAGGATCACTTCATAGTTGGTTCCATTGTGTTTCAATATTCTCCTCTGATACTGCTTCAATATTCTCTTGTGATCCTTCTGATATCAATAGAACTTTCTCCATCATGAAATGAACAAAACAAGAGGCTCCATAGTCATAGTAGAACTGAACCTTATAAAGCATTCTTGAAATATACCAGAATTATTTCATGTAATTCATGTTTTATTTTGCAAAATGGATGGAAAATTATCTTTTCATCAGAAAGATCACATAAGCCAAAACATAATGAAAAAGCATAACTGTTCTATCAAACTGGATCAGCAACAACATAGAACAAATGAGAAGAGAACAACACTCAGGGAATTTGAATTCCCAACAATAGATTTTACTAAGAAAAAGTGCTACTATTTTCTTCTATCAAGACTTTGTTTTAAGTAAAAATGGACCTATATAAATAAAGAAATGATTTCAGATATCCTGAAATGTTCAAGATTGCCTATCATAAATTAGTCAACATCTTTCTCAAGCAATTTCCCCAAAATGGCTTTATTTATTTAAAAAATTTGTATTGGAGCCAAAGTGAATAGTTCTGGAACTCCTTTTTAATTTTCTATTGATATATTTTACTATCACCTTTTCCAAAGGAACTGAAACCAATCCTTTCATAAAACCAGAAAATCCTAGAATGTTTCTGTATCTCTCTTGGCTAACTGTTAATTAGTAGAAGACCGAAATTTTCCAAGCATTTCGTCCACAGCATAAGGTTGTCACTGCCGCTGATGGAATTTTACAAACATTAGTAGAGTTGTAGATACTTCTACAAAATCAATATTGCTTTTGAATTGATGACAGTGAGAAATTAAGTTAGTAAACACTTGGATCTTTGATTCAACTGATATCCGATGGTGACAGTTCCTGTCAGAATGCTATTTTAATGGAAATTCACTATCTTGGCTTGGGATAAAAAGTGAAACCAATTCAATCTCTTGAAGATTGAAGGGTAGCATGTGGCATAAAGGTGCAAAATGTTTAGTCGTCTGTCAAGACAATGACAATTTAACAATCAAAGCAAAAAAGACACTCTAATTAATTTCATTATTATATGCTTTCTATCTATCTATCTATCTACCTATCTATCTATCTATCTATCTATCTATCTATCTATCTATCTCCCCTTTATGGATTACTGCCTTGTTATGGTGAAGAGGCTTCCATAACTCAGTGAAGCTATGAGCTATGCTGTACATTGCCACCCAAGATGGACAGGTCAGAACGTAATCCATTGGAGAAAGAAATTTCAACCTACCCCAGTATCCTTGCCAAAAATACTTGATGGACAGTGTCAAAAAGCTAAAAGATGTGATGCTAGAAGATGAACTCCTCATAGTAATTTCATAGATCAGAAAGTGTCCACTATGTTCCTGGGGAAGAGCAGAGGAGAACTATAAGTAACTCCAGAAAGAATGTAGCAGCTGGGCCAAAGCTGAAAGGTCACTCAGCTGCAGATGTGTCTGCTGTAAAGAAAAACATTGCATAGGAACATGAACTGTAAGATCTATGAATCAAGATAAGCTGGATGTGGTCAAACATGAAATGGCAAGATTGAACATTGACATCTTGGGAATCAGTGAGCTAAAATTGATAGGAATGGGCAAATTTAGTTCAGATGACTACTATATTTATGATTGTGAGCAAGAATCCTCCAGAAGATATGAAGGACAGTCAATAAAAGAGTGAGAAAAGCAGTACTGGGATATAATCTCAAAAATGACAGGATGATCTTGGTTCAAATCCAAGGCAAAGTATTTAAAATCATAGTAATCCAAGTCTATGCCCCTACCATTGACACTGAAGAGACTGAAAGTGGCCAGTTCTATGACGGCCTACAACGCCTTCTAGAACTCACATCAAAAAAATATGTCCTTTTCATCATAGAGGATTGAAATGCCGAAGTAGAAAATCAAAAGATAATTGGAATAATAGGCAAATTTAGCCTTGGAATACAAAATGAAAAAATGCAAAGGATAACAGAGTTTTGTCAAGAGAACAAGGTGGTCATAACAAACACTCTTTTCCAACAATCCAAGAGGCAACTGTACACATGGACATCACCAGATGTCAACACTAAAATCAGATTGTTATATTCTTTGCAACCAAAGATGGAAGCTGTATGCAACCAGTAAAAAAAAAGACCCAGACCTGATTGTGGCTCAGATCATGAGCTCCTTATTGCAAAATTCAGGCTTAAGTTGAAGAAAGTAGGAAAAATCACTAGGTCATTCAGGAATGACCGCAGTCATATACCTTATGAATATACAGTGAAGGGGAAGAATAGATTTAAGGGATTGGATCTGGTAGACAGAGAACTGTCTGAAGATCTATGGACAGAGATGCATAACATTGTACAGGAGGTAAATCCCAAAGTAAAATAAATGCAAGAAAGCAAAATGGCTATATGATGAGGCTTGACAAATATTAGAGGAATGAAGGAAAGGCAAGGAAGAAAGGGAAAGATATACCCAAATGAATGCAGATTTACAGAGAATAGCAAGAAGAGACAGGAAGGCCCTCTTAAATGAACAATGCAAAGAAATAGAGAAAACAATAGACTGGGAAAGGCTAGAGATCTCTTCAAGAAAATTGGAGGTATCAAGGGAGTGTTTTGTGCAAAACTGGCCATGAGGACAAAAATCTAGGGAATAGAGGTGGCAAGAAAACATAGAATATTTATACAAGAAAGATCTAAAAGTCTCTGATAACCAAGATTGTGTAGTTACTGACCTAGAGATGGACATCCTGGAACATGAAGTCAAGTGGGCCTTAGGAAGCAATACTAACAACAAAGCTAGCAGAGATAAACTCCATCTGAACTATTTAAAAACTTTAAAAAAATGCTGCCATTAAAGTGCCGCACTCAATATCCCAGCAAATTTGGAAAACTCAGCAGTGGGCACAGGATTGGAAAATACCATTTTACATTCCAATCCCAAAGAAGGGTAATGCCAAAGTTAAAAGTTTTAAGTTAAAAGTTGCTCTATTGTACAATTGTGCTCATTTCACACACTAGCAGAGTTATGCTCAAAATACTATAAGCTAGGCTTCAGCAGTACTGTATGTGAACTGAGAACTACCAGATGCACCAGCTGGGTTTTGAAGAGGCAGAGGAACTAGAGATCAAATTGCCAACATTTGCTGGATCATGGAAAAAGGAAGGGAATTCCAGGAAAACTTATACTTCTGCTTCATTGATTATGCTAAAGCCTTATGTAAATTCTTAAAGAGATGGAAGACCAGACCACCTTACCTGTCTCCTGAGAAACCTGTATGCATATTAAGAAGCAACAGTTAGAACTGGACATAGAACAAGAGATTGGTTCAAAATTGGGAAAGTAATATGACAAAGCTGTAAATTGTCACTGTGCTTATTTAACTTATATGTGGAGTACATCATGCAAAATGCCGAGCTGGATGAACAGCAAACTGGAATTAAGATTTCTGGTAGAAATATCAATAAACTCATATATGCAGGTGATACCAGTCTAACGGCAGAAAGCTGGCTTGAAATTCAACATTAGAAAAACAAAGATTATGGCATCCAATCTCATCACTTCCTGGCAAATAAAAGGGAAAGAAATGGAAACAGTGACATATTTTATTTCCTTGGGCTCCAAGATCACTGCAGATGGTGACTGAAGCCATGAAATTAAAAGTTGCTTGCTCCTTAGGAGAAAGCTATGGCAACCCTAGGCAACATGCTAAAAAGCAGACTTCATCTTGTCTGTCTATCTGTCTATCTATCTATATCTGTATGTCTGTCTGTCTGTCTATCTATCTATCTACCTAACTACCTTCCTATCTACCTACACATGAAACAAGGACATATGAGGAGTAGTCAAAAATATTCTAAAGGGAAAAGCTGTCAAAGCAGGAAGCAAAGAACTTGGTAAAATTTATATATAATTTATATATATAAATAAACACACACACACACATACATACATGCATACATGCATGCATATATATAATGATATCACCTATCACAATCTAGTGTGCAATAAGGAACCTGTCTATCTCTTATTCCTCAGGCTTTTTCAAAACATTTGGCATTCCAGTGTCCAGTTACAAACAGCACAAATTGCTGGCATGTCCTATCTATTTTAATTTAACTTTGTCCATCAGATTTATTAACCTCCTCTTTGGCATCAATAACTGGAATATAAACTTGGATTAGTGTTATGTCCACAAAGTCATTTATTTATTTCCCAAATTTATTTATTTAATACTATTATTCAATCATTGATAGCTTTATACCCAAGTACTGTCTTTACAATATTCTTCCAATGAAAGAAATTCCATTTCTTCTTTTCTCACTGAAAATGTCTAATTTTAGCTCATTTCAATTCACTAATAGCATGGATGTTAATGTGCAGTCAATTCATTTCATCTTTCATCATGTTGAGCTTTCCCATATTTATGCGAGTGACATTCCATGCTCTTACTGTAATTCTATCTTTGCAACTTCAGATTTTCTTTTTCTGTTGTTAACATCAGCAACTACTGGCTGTAATGTATCCATCTTATAAAAACAGTTGGTAGTCAAAAAGATCCTCAGCTGTTCCTCAGTGGAATGTTGAGTGGCATCTAATATGACGGATATCTGTGTGTATGGTTTGATATGGCACCATGTCATCAATCATTTATGTGTCTTTATGTTTTCTTGGTAAAAGGCAGGAATGGTTCTGAGCAGTATGAAATGATGCCCTTGATTTTTTGTTTCCAGGTTCTTGTATAACTGCTGTTTGAAACAGAAGCCTGCTGGACTTTAATATTTGGGTAATACTGGAGATATATATTCTTGATCTACGCATATGGAATTCTTCATTTATCCATCCCAGGAATATTGCCCAGGGGATTGTAGTAGCTGAACTTCCATGCAGATATTACTTCTAGTTTGCATTAAAGCTTTTATTTAACTATCGTTGAAGCTTCTACTGTTAGCTAGTTGCTGGGTTGGTGAGTTGAATTTTCAAAGAATCACAAATCAAACTGTTCTGATATGAAATCTAACAAATACTAAACACAGCTGGTTTCCATGTCTCAATACAACTGGAGAATGTTAAAATCCCTAGATGATGATCAAAGTGGAGAAAAACATAGATAAAATTATCAAAATAGTATTTATTGTCAAATTTCAAATTAAAAAAAATAGTGGGAACAATAATGGAAAATACGTACAATATTTCCAGTGTCATTTCTTTGGGAAATAAACATCTTTCCTAGCTCTCAGTGAATAAACAGAGTCATATTTATACTTTGTTTAGATTTGCTATTATACACACTTTTTTAGTTTTCAGACATGATGCTTTTCAGGACAATGACTTTATGGCATAAATTATTCAGGAGAAGGATTTCAGTATTTATCTTCTCTTTGCCTTTGGCAAACAAGAATGCACACAATATCGAGGCATCTCACTCTTGAGCCATGTAAAAAAAATGTATGCCAAGGCAAGAGAAACGAGGTTAAGACCAATTATAAACCTCAACTAGCAGAAGAACAGATGGGTTTTAGAAGAAATAGAAGCTGCACAGATACGATTGTAATGCTTAAACAACTAATAGAAAAGAATATGGAATACAGTAAGAACCTCTTTTTTGCATTTGTAGATTAAGAGAAAGCATTTGATAGAGTTGATAGGAAATTGCTATAGCAAACAATGAGCCAATTTGGAGTAAGTGAACATCTTATTAGACTATACAAAAGCTTATATAGTGATTGCAGAAGTGTAGTTAGAACAAATCACAGAACATTGGAACCCTTTGCAGTAATATCTAGAATAAAACAGGGATGCATACAATCACCACTATTATTTATCACTTACATGGACAGTATGAGCAAAGAAGCCAAGCCCAAGAATGGAAATAATATCAACAAATTACTCTTTGCAGATGATCAGGCATTGATTGCAAGTACAGCTAAGAAACTGCAACAACATCTTATGTTTATGAACCAAGAATGCAAGAATGTTTATCAACCAAAAATGCAAGAGAATCAGTAAAGAGAAGACAGAAGTAATGGCAATCAGAAGAAAAAAAATACTTTAAATATAACAATTGAGGGAACAAGCATAAAGCAAGTAAAAGGTAATGGTAAAGGAGACCCTGCCAGTCGTGACTGACTCTAGGGTGTGATGCTCATTCCTGTTTCCAAGCCGAAGAGCCAGTGTTCGTCCTGGGACGGCTCCATGGTCATGTGGCTGGCATGACTGGACACCTTAAGGTGCACGGACACTGTTACCTTCCCACTGAGAGGGGCGGTACCTATTTGTCTACTCGGGCTCGCGCACTTTCAAACCACTAGGTGGGCGGGAGCTGGGGCGGAGCAACAGGCGGTCACCCTGCTATGCAGCAATGCCGGGTCTCGAACTCGGGCCGCCAACCTTCCAGCCGGCAAGCCGAGCTCTTAACCACATGCGCCACCACGCCCCTTTTCTTTAGTCTCTTACCTCCTTCTAAAACTGCCACTAAACTTTTATTGAAAAACAGATGGGTCACCCATTGTAAAAAACTGAGATTCAGTTATGCGATTTCACTGCTTGCTTAGACTCAAAATACATCTCCATCTGATTGTTTAAATGCATCACTGAATTCCAGACTTAAAATTCGCTTCCCTTTTGTTTAAAATAACTGAGGGCCTCTTTCAGGTGAACAAACAGGGAACATGCTGTAACTCTTTCCACATGGTCATTTTCATGTTAAAAATTTATGCTGGCATGCTGCTATTTTGTCCCTGAAGCACAACACACTAATGTTCAGTGTAAAAAATTTATGCAACTTTACACACCAGATGAGTACAGTAGCCAAAAGCGTTGGCAGAAGTTTCCAGCCTTCCTACCTCCTAGGTCAGTTTCAAGAACTCGCTTCTGGATGAAGAAGTTACTGAATCAGATTGATGGAATCCTGTTTTCCAATGAGGCCTGCACATTTCACACATTATATTGACCAAAGAGGGGGAAAAAAATCCCACAAGGTCTATGCCATGTCAGCTCAATTAATACCTTTTAGGACTATAATAGACTAAAATATAAAAACACTGGTGTAGGGTCAGTTATTGTCAATTAAATTAAACTCTTTCCATTTTTACTGCTGCCCACTAATTAAATTTTGAAGAGCTAGTGAGCATTTTATAAGCTACCTCTTTCCCACACCGGCTGCAAAAAAAAAGTTTCATGACTCAATAGCAAATCTGAACATATCATACTCAGCCTACCTCACCCTTCAGAGCTAATGAATGCAAGACAAAATAAGGCATTGGTCTGTCTACCATGGATAATGCAGGATTACGTATTGCACAAACTTTTCTATTTTAAGGACAGATTTATACCAACTGTTTAATGTATAGAGAAATAAGTTTATATAAGCTTTTATTTTAAAAAAGCAACCAAGGAAAAAAGACTTTAAAGAAATTATTTGTTTTCCCTGTCCTTGTACATCCTCTTACTGTTGTATTTACTGGCTTTTTTGAAACTTAAGCATTTGTGTCCTGTAGTCTCAGATGACATACAGAAAGTCCTTAACTTATGACTGGGTTGCTTAGAGATAATTCAGAGTTATGATGGACCCTCCAAAAGGTACTTATGACTTGGTTCTGAAATTCTGACAGTTGCCCCCCACAATCTGAAGCTTAACACATACTCTTTTTTGAAGCTAATGAAATTCAAGCTAATCCTTATTGTCCCATCAGTTTGAAATAGACTGAGAAATAAGGGTGGAAAGGATTGAAAATATGAAAGGGTAGAATTAATATTCAACATTTAATATACTATGAAGTATAGTAAATATAGGCAGGAGCAGTGTAAAAAACGGGAGACAGGTGTGTGTTTTCCTTTCTTCCTTTCTTTTCTTATTTCTTTTTTTCTTCTCACCTTCCTTTCAGTTATTAAAATGTATGTGTGTTTCTGGTGAGTATAGAGTGATATGGTGCTTTAGGTACCGCGCTGTAAGAGTCACCAGTAGAGATTGCCTTCTGGAATTACCATCCACATCAGGTATGCAATTTTTCCCAATTGTAACAGCATTTTTTATTTTTGTGCATTTGTAAAAATTTGACGACAAAATCAGAAAATCAATACTGAAGTACAGAAGGACAATGGACAGGAGAAACCTCTCAGAGCTGAGTGGACATAGAAGAGCTATTCAGTTTTCTGAAAGGGATGAAAAATATAAATAAGATCAGGTAAAATGCTTTCTAATAACAGTTTTGGACTATTTCTCCTTTGGATGATGGGCATTTTTTGTTCAAGAAAAAAGATTCAACATGCTTGAAGTCTGTACAATATATGTTGCAAAGATACAGAATGAAAAGAAAATATACAGCATCAGCTGGTGTCAGGGCTCACAAATTGGTTGGCTGAAGTGTAGAAGTATTAGAGCAGATTAGCATTTGTCAAAACATCCTTGAAAAGTCAGCTTTTCCTCTCTGCTGTTACCTTCACTGGGACACTAGAAGCAATTGTTGGAGGTGGCAGATGTTCAGGGTTGCTTTTTGCATCCTAACAGCCCTGAATTTTGCAATATCCTGAGTTAAATGTATTTTTATGATTACCTTGAGAATCTCTTCTTTTCATCCAGCTGAGAAGTCCCAGAACAATTCTTAAGTTCCTGGTTGGTCAAGGAAAATCCTATTTGGAGTCACTGTCTCCTCTAAGAAGCTGCCAGTTCACAACAGAAGTATGGATTCCTCCTTCTCTCACCTTCCTTTTCCAGGGGCTTGTCCTATTCTGCAGTAGATGCTATACTCATAATCCTGCAGGGGGCTCCATTTGTGGGTTTTGTAGAGCCTCCTTAAAAAGAGAACCCCCTACAGGTTAATGAGAATAATACTTGATTTTCCACAAGGGGAGCTGGTCCTGCATTGGGCCGGATGCATCTCTCAGAAGTGGCAAAAAAACAGAAAGGTAAGTTGGGTGCTACTGGGTCCTGGAGGTCCTGCAAGTTCCTAAGTGGCTGGGTAGGAAAAAGGCTGAGGTTTGCAAGCTGGAGGCCATATTTCTGATAGTCCCTTGTATACCTAAGGAATGTGGGAAAAACACTTAAAACTCAAATATAGCATTAGAATAAGCTTTGGAGAATATGGCTCTCCAAAGATAACCTTCCTTCCTTCCTTCCTTCCTTCCTTCCTTCCTTCCTTCCTTCCTTCCTT
>JANHZU010000003.1:144547-164787 GCA_032468055.1 Acrochordus granulatus
TTCCTTCCTTCCTTCCTTCCTTCCTTCCTTCCTTCCTTCCTTCCTTCCTTCCTTCCTTCCTTCCTTCCTTCTACAATGTTTGTCATCATTCTGCCTTACGAAGATTGAATGAAATTAGTTTAATAAAGAAAATCTGCCTTTGTGTCAATGACAAATAATTTAATACATAAATGGAACTGAATAGCAACAAAATTAATTGCTACCATCTGAAAAGCATTTCCATCACTGTGAAAAATTAATAACATTTACAGGAGATTCTTTGGTTCAGTGTCCTCTGAACTTGCCCCACTAACAGATATTAAGCATTCAGCACCATTGGTGAAGACCTGTCAAAAGTCAAAATCTTGTGGATTTAAGTTGTTCACAATTAAGTTTTCGGTTTCTGAGTGTAAATGCAATTATATTTGTATCAGGGAAAGTGGGATGCTGCACTTGGCACAGGCATTGGGAAAGGCATAGCATCTAAGGAGAAACTAACCTGTACAACAAGAAGGATCTTTCCTATAATTTGCTAATGCACAGCCCTTAAATCTTCTCAGCATATACAAGTTCAAAAGAGGAGCCAATGAATATTACAAATACTCACTGGGTCCAAGGAAAAAACTGTGTGCAAAACTCTGACATCATGTAATCTTTATATGTTTGCTTCACTTGTCTTTTTAACATTGATGCTATTATGTAGTTTGGTAATAAAACATCTGCAAGAAAGCAACCAAGCTCAGAGAGCACTGAGTTTTTCACAGTTCAACCCTGAGCTACAAATATTCTCTTTTATCAGTACTTGCTATTTTATTGTTTTTAAATTATGATAGAGCTTTTAACTGTTATGTTGCATGCCACCCACAGTCACATACTTGTGAAATGGGCAGCCACATAAATATGCTAAATTAAATAAACAAAGAAATCAATTAAAGGACCATTATTGCCACGTTAATGTGGGAACACCTCACTACCAAGTTCTTAATGAAGCAATTCATCTTTTATTTATATTTATGAATCATCCATAATCGGGTCTCCTAAGTGGCCTACAGCAATTTAGTCAAAGCTTAAACACAGATTATATTCAAAGAAATATTGAATAAAATATGACACATTAGTACAAGATACATTACATGTAGGTGTTAGGCAAAGTAAACTAAATATTCTCAGAGAAGAGAGAGCAAAATAATCTTCTACAGAAACTTTTTAAAAAATGAAAAGATGGTGAAGACTTGGATAAACAAAAAAGTTTTGCTTAGTATAAAGGAACTTTTATCAAATACAGCATTAAGGATATTTGCATTTCTCTGAGGGCATGCCGTGGCATGAGTGGTTAAGACTCTGGGCTTGTTGGCTGGAAGGTTGGGCTCGAGTTTGAGACCCAAGAGCTGCTGCTTAACGGGGTGAGCTCCGGTTGTCTGCCTTGCTCCTCCCAACCTAGCAGTTCGAAAGCATGTAAAAATGCAAGTAGATAAATAGGTACCACCTCTGGTGGGAAAGGTAACAGCATCCATTCGCCTCTGTGTATAGTCATACTGGACAACACTGGCTGTTTGGCCAGGAAATAGAGATGAGCACCACCCCCTAGAATTGGACATGATTGGCAGGGGAAGTCTTTACCTTAAGGGAATATCATTGGAAAATTTCCTTCTTTCATTTGTATTATTATCCATTGTGCTTTAGAGAGAGGGATATTCATTGAAGATCATCAGCTGATATTCAAGTATTAATAGAAACAACTAGGAAGAGGACTAATTTCAGTAAAAACAATTTAGCAAATATAATGCAACCTTAATATTCATCAAGTCTGCTTAAATTTACAAGCTTACTATCTCATCATAATTATTTATATATCAACATCAGCGTGCAGGGTAATTTAGTGGAATAATCTAAACCCAGAGGTAAACCTGGTTTCATTAAGTTCACTTTCTAAATATAGATCAATGATTATTCAGTCAGTCAATGATCCGTGATGACCTAAGAAGCATTTCATACTAATGGCTTCATGCAGAATTTACTGTGCTATTGCTGCAAATAATTTTTGTAATTTATTAATTAATTCATTGTTGCATGAAATAATGGAGAGATAAGGGTGAAAAACAAGGTGAAAGAAAGCCAATTACTTTTGAGAAGATCAGGAGACTTTTCTTTTGCTTCTCTTATCACAGAGTTTTCAATGTTCTAAGTGGGAATATAATTACAATGGAGGACTTCAGTCCAATCCATTCAGTGTGTTTCTTTTTTTACATCAGAGTTTGTATTTGCATTACTAAAAAGAGCTTTTATCTGGTTGGGGGAGTAAGAGCAAGGTTTGGTTTAGGACCACATAGGAGGTGAAAGATTAAAACTTTCTGTCCAAAAAACAAAAATCCCAGTTGAGGCCAAATGACCAAGGCAAGTAACAGCTAAAATAGCACATGGCCTGAAGATTGGCCTTGGAATTAATTTCCTCAGTGTCCAGTGCAATTTTGTTCAGATCTGCCAGAAAATATATCAAGAGCTGCATCTAGTAGTTGGTTCCCATTTGACTAGGATAGAAGACCAGCAGACTAGAGTGGTGCAGGGGCATGGATGCATGATGAATAAGACTAAGATTTATCTTAATGAAAGGATCTGGGTCTAACTAGAAGGGTGTCTTTGGAAGTTATTGGAATGACTGGTATTTTGAAGGAACATGAAGAATGAAAGGATTTTCTTCTGCTGTACTCAAATGTTTGAATATCAGTCAATGTGTGTGGTGGCAAAGGGAAGGATAGTGAAAATATTTTTAATTCATAAAATAAAACATTGAATCATTGGAGCAATTTGTTTGAAAACGTGGAAAAATGCAAATAAGGGTTGGGTTTGGGATGGTTTTCTGAACAAAGTTTGGAAGAGGAGATTTAAAAAGGTAAACATAACATTTCACTTTTCCCTTCCCCAAAAGTAAAGTCATGTGCTTTCACCCATGCATAATTAACAATCGTTAATAGCAATATGAAGGCTAACTTGCACATGAAAAAGAATAAGTAAAGGTGGACTGTGCATAGAAAAGGAGTATCTACCTCCTACATTTCTTCAATAAATGTTAACCAACAACTTAGCAAGCCAGGTTCTAAATGCTTTTAGAAAAGAACTGGTATAGCCGCTTTGTTCACATAAACACATCACATAAACATTATAGTCTCCTTGTGGCATTTCTAAGAGGAGCGGGAAATCTTGATTTGAAATGCCCTCCAGTCAAAATGAGTTCTAAATCACTGGTCTGAGAAATCAGCCTGTTTTTCAACCTGTATGCTGAATAGTGCAGATAGTTCTCGACTTACGACTGATCGCTTTGCAACCATTTGAAGTTACAACAGACATTCCTGGAAGTATTTATGACCTGGATTTGAAATTCTGATGGCCGCCCTCCCCAGTCTTTTGATGGCACTTCAGGCACTTGGCAGCATCCTATGTTTTACGACAGTTTTGCCAAAACCTGATATTCACCTCTGATTTCCATTGTTTCCCTTAACAACCGCAGCATTCACTTAATGACCACTGCAAAAGAAAATCATAAAATCAGATCAGTCGTGTGAGTGACCTGATTTATGGACATCACAAGTTATTATCATGTTGGGCAGGCTCCATTACAGTTGTAACTTGGGGACCACCTGTAAATAATCTTTATCATAGAAAATCAAGCCCGTATTCCATATTCTGTCTTGGTGAGGGCATTGCTGTCTATACCTCAATCTAAATTTGGCAAGATGTCAATATATCTGCATTGATGCTGCATTAATGGATTTTCCTTTTTAACACTTCGGAAGAGGTGACGAGAGAGTTTCTCCAATCAGCTTCAAAAGGCCAAACAAGGTTTCACGAATTGTGTATGCTCAGCATTCCAGGGGGACAGAAGCAACCTTTTGCTTGGTCAAAGCTTTTTAAAACACATTTGCCATTATTTGTAAAACAGTGAAACGCCATTACGCTGTACTTTAGGCTTGCGGCTTTTTAAAAAAAATGAATAATGCATGCAAAATGTTTTTGGAAGTGTCATTATTAATAAATAATTTGGAATTATGTCATGAGTGATGTCTCTCTCCTTTCCTCCACTATGATTCAGATTTACAGGGCTAGGCTAAATAAAGTATCGCATCTATAAAATAAAACTACATTTCCTGAAAATGGATTTCAGTGGCAGAAACGACGATGGCATTGTGCAATCTATAAATGTGGGATGTCCTTTTGAAAATAATAAATGGAACATCTTAAAAGTCTTTGAAAAGTGTAGTTAATTCACTGCTCCCCGGCCCGGGACTTAGGTCCTTGAAGGACTGTCGGACACTTTCTGAAGATGTTCATCTGAGAATCTCCATTGAGTCTTCGAAGGAAGGATTTTTTTTTACTCACTTCAGAGGAATCATTGGAATCGCTGTGTCCTCTGTTAGCTTTTTAGATACAAGCAAGTGCCTAATGTTTTGGCAATTATTTTTCCATTTCAGTTTTTTCAAGCAAAATTACATGTATTTTCTTTTTCTTGAGCATGGGAATTTTCAGTCTTCCCAACTTGGGTACAGTTCTTCTCACCCAAATCAAGAACCCACGCCCTTACAACGAAAAGGTAAAATGTAAAGTTTCCCCTGCCAGTCGTGTCCGACTCTAGGCGGCGGTGCTCATCTCCGTTTCATAGCTGAAGAGCCAGCATTGTCCGAAGATGCTTCTGTGGTCATGTGGCTGGCATGACAATACGCTGCGGCGCACAGGATGCTGTTCTCTTTTTATCTACTTGCCTTTTTACATGCTTTCAAACTGCTACGTTGGCAGGAGCTGGAGCTAGTAACGGGAGCTCACCCTGTTACACGGCAATGCTTGGGTCTCAAACTCCAGCTGCCAATCATCTGGCTGACAAGCCCAGCATCTTAACCACGAGCCCACCACACCCCGCATGCCCTTACGGCAATGTCCCTGTAAACTTATGTTAATTTTTAAAAAGAGGGTACTTGAAGCTTATTTGAAAAGCTTAATCCTAATGTACATAGCGTATAGTTTTGTGGTTTTGAAGTGGACTCTCATCTCAGCACTAACCTGGTTACTTTTTATTATTCAACCAAGGCTGGTGAAGGTCCAGGTTAGACGACCATGTTGTTGTAAAGGCAGGAAAAATATACTTATCAGGAATCATATATGCCCAGAGTTTCATTTAAACCAGAGATGTCCACCCTTGGCAACTTTAAGATGTGTGGACTTCAACTCCCAGAATTTCCCAGCTAGCACAGCATAGCTGGTGTGGTATATGAGAATGAGGGACAAGGAAAAGAAATGCTGCCTAGGAACAAGTGGGGACCCCCAATGTCTTAACAGTCAAAGGAAGAAACTGAGGAAGGATCGCCCTAATTGATTCAGTAGTTAAAACATCCCTTTTCCCTAACCTCTCTTTTCTGTTTCTTGTATTTTATCCTTTGCTGAAACTTAATTTTTTTTTAAAAAAAAAAAAGATGAATGGGGGAAATGGTAGCAGGAGATCTGTACCTTCAGACCTGCAAGATTCTGACAATAAAGTAGAATTCGCTCATCTGGTTGTGCTTTCTATCTGGAATTGCTGACAGAACTTCAACTCCCAGAGCTGGCTGGGGAATCCTAGGAGCTAAAGTCCACGCATCTTAAAAAGTTTCCCAATTCGAGAAACATGACCTTGGCCCTTAAGACTTGCTTTTGTTGTTGTTCAGTCGCGCAGTCGTGTCCGACTCTTCGCGACCCCGTGGACTGCGTTACGACTGCATCACCCCCCTGTCCCGCACTGCTGCTCCCGAACGGATAGGGAGGGAGGGCCAATTAACGGAAGCATCAGCTGGAGCAAATACTCCCCAGTTCATTTCTTGTAGGCTGTTATGAGGCATCCAGTTAACTCCAAACCTGCACCAACTCCTTCTTCAGTAGTTAGGTTTCTGGGGACTGCAATCTGAGAAGCGAGCAGGTTAGGAAATTAAGGACTCAAGAGGACTAGTTTTTCCGCATACAGCGTTTTGACACAGCTGTCGCTTCTTCCAGTATCCATCAGCCACCCACTGAACAATCTTAATTTACTTTTCCTACAGGGCAAGTTAGCATGCAGTAATGCTGATGTTTAAAGCTTTTTTATTTTTAATTGCAATACCTTCCATTACCCTTAATGCACAGAACATCACTTCAAAGGAACACATCTGTACGACTTATAAGTTGGCCTATGAAATCTTAGCTCATGTGCTGTTTACTACTGATGTATTGTTCCTTGTAGTTTGTATGCACGTATCATCACTTAAACCATAATATAAATTCAATGTATTGTATGTAACTGAAATTAATTTATATTTTAGATCTTATCATTCTCCTGTAATTTTAGATGTTGTTATACTTTATATGATTTTAGTGTGTACATTATAAATTAAAATAGGCTGTGTCCTGGGCCTCACTCATAGATGTTAGTTAGATAGTTTTATAAATGTTTTTTAACTTTGTCTTAAACTTTATTTTATTATACACACACACACATACATATTCACAGAGTACTCTGCTTGTACTGTTCTACAGTTGTAATAAACTGAATTGAATAACATTAGCATAATGTAACCATAATCCAAGAAAAATCTTATTAATTCATACATTAAGACAGACACACACATAAGGCCCAATAGTATCTTCCTGCTAAATGATACTGATAGTGGATAATATTTATTTTGCGTGCAATGTCAATAATTTTAAGATGGACATGTACAATATTTTGCAGATACAGGAAAGAATTGACTGGAGAAGCTAGAAATCCTATGATTTTTTTCACTGTGAAGATATAGGAATATATCTTATTTAAAAGAGGTACTTTGGTGTGGTGGTTAAGGCACCAGGCTGGACACCATGAGTTCTAGCCCTACCTTAGGAACAAAGCCAGCTAGGTGAGCTTGGGACAGTCAATCTCTCTCAGCCCTAGGAAGGAGGCAACAGCAAATCACTTCTGGAAAACTTGCAAGAAAACCATAGGAGACTAATCTAGGGGTTTGCCAGGAATCAAAAACAGACTCAAACACACACACATACATACATATGTTTTATTTAAACATGTTAACAAATATTTACACAACAATGTGAAATCACAGTTGCCTGTTCTTTAGCTAATGTTGGCCTTCATATGCACTGAGTGCTTCCTAAGAACATAGGATTTCATAATGTATCAGCGCAGTATATGTGCAGATCCAAGCAGTGTGGCTTTTCTAATTGACAGATGGAAATTTTGTCAATGAACAGATTTTTGTTTAGTGCCAGACATATTTTTAATATAGCCCCAGTGTGCCAATAACTACTGGGATCACTACTGTCAGTCATTGCTACAATCTTTCAACTTCGATTTTTAGATCTCCATGATTTGTGACCTTCTCAAATGCTTTGTCTTCTGTTCTTCTATTCCCTGGTATTGCCACATCAATTGTTTACATTTTTTTTTAACCATAGTTTATTCTGGTGTGTTATGTACCAAGAATTTATCAGTTTGCATTTGAAAATCCCACAATATTTTATCCTGTTCATTTTTTACGACTAATTTCCTATTCCGTCTCATTGGAAGGACAGATACTGAAGCTGAAGCTCCAATAATTTGGCCACCTAATGCGCAGAGAGGACTCATTGGAAAAGACCGTGATGCTGGGGAGGATTGAAGGGAAGAGGAGAAGGGGACGGCAGAGGATGAGATGGATAGATAGCATCAGAGACGCGATGGGTGGACTCCGGGAGGCAATGCAGGACAGGGAGGTTGGTGTGCTGCAATCCACGTGAAGAGTTGGACATGACTGCACGACTGAACAACAACAACAACAAATTCCCATTCCCCATGGAGATAAAATCATTAAAAAAACGAAATCAAGGAACTTTAAATCCCTTGGCTAATTATTTTCCATGAGTATATTTTAATTGAAATCCAGTCATACAACTTAAGAAAAACAGGCATATATAACCACATATAACATTAATTTGTAAGAATGTGTTTTTCCCATTCCTACCATTTCCACCCACATAAAATCTATTTCTGTTGGGAATCTGGAGAAAAAACAAGTGCTTTTATGTGGCCCAAACATACAGCCTTCTCAGAAACTAATCCTATATAAGCTTGACTTCGGGTAAGAAACACAGCAAATGGGTGTGTTTCCTACATTACTGACTAATAAAAGTATCCATGTAGTTAAACAGGTTTGAGCAAGAGCAGATATGTGATGAAGCAGATAATCAGGCATAATCATTGTGTTGGGAGATGACTACAGAATTGAGTTACTTAATGTCTTGTCAAATATATTAATTCTTTAGTAAACTATCTTGTACCTTGAATGGCTTTAGGAGGATCAAATTTAATGTTATTTGTTGGGTTAATTTTGTCTTCTTGACTGCGAAGAGATCTATCCCATATTCAGACATGCTAAATATATGAGTGAAAAAATTACGCACGGACCATCTAACATAAATTACGCACGGACCATCTTGTTATATGTACATCCCAGGTTTTTGTACTCTCTCTTTGAACTACAGCTCCCAACATTCTCAACTAGCATGGACAGGAATTTTAGAAAAGGTAGTTTAACACATCTGGAGGGTACAAGGTTGGAGAGCACTGATTTAGAAATGACACAGATAATTTACATTTCCAATGCTACCTCAAGTTTAGAAACTATGTCAAAACCTTTTAAAATGCAGGTGAGTATATTTACCATTTAATCTAAACTTTTTTTCCGCACCAGCACTTTATTGGGATTTTGGGGAGGGTTGCTGTTGTTTTTGGTTTTACAAAATAGGTTTAGTGGTTTTTTTCCACTTAAACTTCGATAACATATTTTAATAAAATAAATCTTGGGTTTTTTTTCCAATAAAACTGTGCAAAAATATGTCTTACCAAAGGCAGAAAAGCAGGATGCATCTTGAAAAAGTCATTTTAGTCTATGGTCATCTGCAAACAGCTTTTACAGACCATTAAATAGACCTTTAGATAATTCAAAAATGTTCAAAATAAGGGTTACTGCCTATGATGATTTAAGGAACAAGTTTTAAAACCCTCACAGAAAATGTGGGTTTTCAAAAAACAAACAGTCCGCATTAGGGTTCCAGAAGATCACTTTAGTCAATACTTATCTTGAGGATTAACAAGCCACCTTCCTGAAAAGATTAGGGTTAATCATGTCATTTTCCCTGAGGAGTTATGAACTGTCCTTTCAGCAGCATGTAGGTTTATTTTGATGATGTTACTCAGCAAAATCACTGATAGGTACCCTACATACCAGCATATACACCAGGGTTTCTCAACTTTACCAACTTTAAGATGTGTGGACTTCAACTTCCAAAATTCCCTAGCTAGCTTACTGCCTGGGGAATTCTGGGAGTTGAAGTCCACACATCATAAAATTGCCAAGGTTGAGAAACACTGATATATACCACAATGATGATCATTGAAAAAGAAAAGAAGTACTCTTCATCTGCTGAATCACTTGCCACACAACAGAAAATAGGTGTCAACTTAGGCAATTCATAAGAAATTGATGTTTTGGGGTTTATATCTTGATTTCCAAGTAAGTTTTTTTTTCTAAAGTATTCTGTGTCTGATCATGATCCCAATTGTTTTTCTCTGACACAGGTTGATTTCTTTGGACTGCCTATTGTTCAGAATTTTACCCTCAGACATTTTAAAGCCAAAGATAAGTTGGTCCTGATTGATATATATTATATAATATATATTACACACACATATCTTAATTCCAAATTTAAAGTTTGTTAGATTCAGGTTTGCTTTTTTCTGAATATGTTTTTATTATTTATAAAAACCATCAGCATCTCTAACTACAGTTGTTCATCATAAACTATCCTCAACATCTACTTCTTGCTTCTCGCAATATAAAATGTCTTATTGATTCATCCAATTCTTTCTGCCAAATGTTGATAATGAGAACAGGCTTGATATCACTTCGGCAATGGCTCCTTGATACGATGGAGGTGCGAGAAGCCATTAGTGGAGAAATGGCCTATCTCTTCCTCCACAAAAGCAGGTTTGTAAAGAGTCCATCCACCCTGCACCTTTGGATTAATCTCTTTCTTCCTAAACTGTCCCCAATCTTTATACGGCCAGCTTCTTCCAGATATGAATTTCCTTCATTCCAGTGTACTTGCAGTTTACTTTTTTTGATTTTTGGAGCCTATTTTCCACTTCTCTTTATTTAACTTATATTTGGCCCTCACTGACATTTGTCATTTTATCTGGCAAGTGGCATCACCAGTAACTATCAAATCTAATTGCCAGACATTTTTTTCCCCAGCCAATTGGCCAACATGCCAGTTTCTGAATGTCTGTGCCAAACACTGACTTGTATGTCACACAGCACTCTGATTAGCTCACCATCCTTGGTGCTGACATTCTCCTTGGCCTTACATGAGGTAACAATCCCATCTAATAGAAGATTAGAGCTACAAAATTAATTACAAGTCATTTGCTTTATGAGACAATATGCAAATGGATCTTTCTAGCGCTCTAATATCTTGTTTTGGTGTCCTTTCCAAAGTGTCACTGTTTCTGTGGGTTATAGCCCCCCAATTTAATCAAGGGCTGCATCATAGATGTTAGGAAGGCGCCCTTGTTTCATGATTCCACACTTTTGCCACACACTATTTTTATCAAATGTTTATGCACAATAGCTAGCTGACAGACTAGTCCCTTTCCAGAAATATATCTACTTTTCCACAGTTCATTCAGATCTGCTGATTTGTGAGGCTTACTTTAGCTTTTAAATAACTGCTAGTTTTCACTGACCAGCTCCAATTCAAGAAATTGGGTGTTCTTTACGTAATCCTTATTTAATCAGTTGGAAAACTTGCAGTTTTCCAAGTATTTTTTTTCTCACAGGTTCTTAAGATGCTATGCAATGAGTATGATATGTTCTATCAAAGTCATTACAACATTTTGTGATTCTGTTTGCGACTTTTCAGACCAATTGTATTATGTGTGATTCTCTTTCCCTTTCTCTGCCACTTTGAATTAGCTTTATTTAGTACTATCAGATTCAAGCATGTTTATAAAATCCCCTCCTTCCAGTAATTAAATAAAGTTACTAGTAAATGTAAAGCATTATAGGATAAGATTTGTTCTCGATAAAGTCATAAAACTAGATTAAACCTAAACAGCTTTGAGTAGAAATATGAGTTATGAATGATACTGGAATGACACTTCTCTAATCTCCACTTTGTTGAAACTGGAAAATTGGGTTCTGATAGCTGAGACTTGCATCTAGAATTCCAAATCGGCAAAGATTGTTCTAGCCCTTTTTCAGACCTGAGGATGCAAAAGTTTGTCACTCTGTCTAACTGACAAGGACTGCAAGAAGGGAAATGTTGGGAAAACATTTCCCAACATTTCCCAAAAGCACTCTAATTGAGTTTGGATGTGCATCTCTCATTTACTCAGTTTGGCTGCATGCTTACAGGAGTGACAGGAAAATGGTGGTTGCCCAAATGTCCCTGAATTTCAGCTTTCATCAATTCCTACTGTTATCCAGAGGAGGAGGTTGCTGGGAACTGCAGTTTTATTAGGAAAATCATAGGTTCCCCACTTCTGTCTGCCATTAGAACTATTTCATTCAGTACAGATTGTAAAACACGCCATACGTAAAACAGAGTGACATGAAAACTATGAATAATTATATACAACAGAAATTATACAACTATAAATTATAGAATTAGAGCCCTAGCGGTATTATTATACTTAACTCTTTCAACCATCTAACTAGGATGAAAGTATGTAGGGAAAAAAGTGCTACGGCTACCATTCTGAGACCCAGACAAGGACAAGGCAATTGGCTTGTGTGCTTTATTGTGCCCTGTGAACCTCTGTGGACCTAGCAGAGCCCCTTCCTGACTATTCTGAAATGTTTTGCAGTGGTTTATGTACCTCAGACCTTCATCTGAATTCCAGCATGTTCTGGTAAAGGATATGGCTTTATGGTGAAATATGGAATTTATTCCTCTATGACATAAATCATGAGATGTCATAAATCTTCAGTCTCCACAAGTGAGGTTTGACAGGAACCCATAAATAAAATGGACTATATTTCATGTTCTTGGCTTAAGTCACTGTCTGCTTTATTTTCCCTTAAGGAAAATAATGGAGCTGTAACATTAAAAACAATTGATTCCTATGTTTCCAACCTATTAATTGTGTATGATTCGTCCATACCGTTAATGAGTTCACTATGTTTTCTTTACTAACGGAACTATAATATTTTAACATCTCACCACAGAGACCTAGTTACCTTGGACATTTCCATTTGCTTTCCTTTGTTTGCTTAGCATCCCAGCCTTCCTCCCACCAATTTTATGGTCATGTAGCTAATCTCTCCCTACAGAGTCTATTCATTCTTTAGGCTTAGTTCAACAGGACACAGATACAGCAAAGCAGGCTCCTATTTAGGGCAACACACTTGCAGCACTGGGTTTAAAGTAATTTGTGCATGGAGCTGACATTTAAAGCATCCAAGGCTTAGCTCGGAATTAGGATTTAGAGGTCTGCTTCCTTCAGCTGACCTGTTAATAAAATGGCCAAAGCCTCTGAAAAAAGAAGACAATGCTTTAAAAAAATCAAAGCCTTTCTCTTTGGTTTTCTTTCTGGATTTGGATTGTTGGATTCCAAACTTGATTTATTTTCCTTCTGTCCAAATGATTGCATTCAAATATACAGTGCTTTTATCAATGTATGTTTGTATTGATAAAATATAGCATCGATAGAAGAATAATGAAAATAATGGCATTGCAATCATGTCTATTCCATGCAGCTTTTTATCATAAAATAAAAATAGAGATACAACCCTCCAAAATGCATTTGGGCATTATATTGTTCTGGGCTCAAGAGGGATAAAAGGCAGAACAACACTTCTATATATGAACAATCATTTGTTCAATGTGCCTTCTTGGCTTCCATTAAGCCACCAGTTTAGCTTGAGAAGCTTGCCTATCAGAAATATGGCAATGGATTATACATTTACAAAAGGGATTTGTATGTATATAAATTCAATGTATATGCATACACCTTAGTGTCTAATAAAAGGACTAAAGTTTTAACTAACCATCCATTTCCTCCTCCAGAACATTGTAATATGTAAGACACTCAAGTAGGTGTAGCAGCAGAATACCTCCTGCACTCAAGTTTTTTGTAGAGGCTGCTTAGTTTAAACTGCATAGTTTACTTTTAATTCATTCAAGCATGCTGATGTCTTTCTTTCTCTGTCAGAAGTGCCTTTTGGCTCCAGTATTATCAGTTCTTCACCTCCCAAAATTCACTTTAACAGGGAATAATGATTAACTTGAAATTGCTAGAAGTTAGGAATCAAAAAGCGGAGGAATAAAAACTTTAGTAGAAAAGTAATAATTTAAAAAGGAGTATATCTTCACCTAAAAAAAAAACGTAGAATAAAAGGTAAAGATTTTCCCTGCCAGTCATGGCTGACTCTAGGGGGTGATGCTCATCTCTGATTCATAACCGAGGGAGCCAGCATTTGCCTGAAGATGTTTCCATGATCACGTGGCCCACATAACTATAGGCCAAGCCATGTGGTATGCTGATACCTGCATGCACTGCCCCACTGAAGGTGCTACCTGTTTATCTACTTGCATTTTTACATGCTTTCAAACTGCTAGGATGGCAGGTGAGCAGAGGCAAGTAATGGGAGCTCATCCCGTTATATGGGGGTGCCTGGGTCTTGAACTGCCAAGCTGCCAACCTTCCAGCTGACAATCAACCTGGGTGTATTGATGGCAAATATTTCATATACCTATTGAATCTTTGTATATAATGTCAGACTATTTTAAATTATGAGCAAAGAACATTATATCCTGCTTGCAGGTGTCTAGTTTTTAGTCTTATTAGAAATAAGGAATTGGC
Source organism: Acrochordus granulatus (assembly GCA_032468055.1). NCBI lineage: Eukaryota > Metazoa > Chordata > Lepidosauria > Squamata > Acrochordidae > Acrochordus > Acrochordus granulatus. Next base: position 158,418 of record JANHZU010000003.1, read on the forward strand.
TTAGACTGATTAGAATAGTTGGATGGTTAGCTTAATCATCAAGATAACTCAAAATCCCTCTGGACTTTCATTTTATCTATTCATAGTATGATTAAATTCAGATAACATCTCTGTGTGTGATCATCAGACCAAAATATTGAGATTTATCTGTTTGCCATCCACTATTTATTAATGTCCATCATGAACAAGTACAGTAAAGTAACAAGATACAAAGAGATGTTGGAGCATCAGTGAAGGTATATATATATATATAGAGAGAGAGAGAGAGAGAAGTCCTTCTATATAAATCCTACTTAGCATGTTTCTATTAGTCTCAGCTCACTCTCTTTTTTAAATCTAGACCCTTTTGCCTCTGTTCAGTTACCTAGCAGAACAACATTTTCTTGTGGTTTAAAATAGGGGTTAAATAGTTCTGCCCATTCTTTGTTTCACTGCACTTTTCTGCTGTCTTATTGAACAGTTTACATACTGGAATAATTCTCATTCTATTCTGATCATATCTAAATAATATGTTTGCATTGTTCTTAACAACATAACTTGTTAGCATCAATCTGACCTTTAGTTTTCCTGGAATACCTGTATGGTTTTTTTACAGTTGTACGAACTTTTCCTTAGTAGCATGACCTTTTTATACCTTCTAATTTGAGTTTTCCCCCCAGAACTTCATTAAGCTTTTTAAAGTGTCCATAGCTATTTTCTGGATTTCACCCAATGACACCAGGGAATTATTGGCCTTTCCTTCTTCTTTCCCAACAATTCACAACACAGAACCAGGGATATCATTAGGGAGAACCAATGACATCATTGCATTTCTGAGCAGAGGCTCCACAAATACAGTAAAACTTGCTCATGACATTTTTGAATGATAATGCATAATTCAAACATCTCCCACAACTGTCTCTTTAGACAATTAGATTGATGGTAGAGTGTAAAATCATCTGATTGCCTCACCTCTAATAAAAGGTTTATCTCCCCCTTAAAAATGCTTCAACTTTTTTTAGGGAGGGGCTCTCATGTGGGTCTATCAATGAAATCCTGACACATCTTCCCATTTAGATCACATTTAAGTCAGTTCTAAAAGTTCTTTGTTGGTCGCCTGTTTCTTTGTAAAACTAAGGTGCTTCTCTTTCCTTTAAATCCCTTAATTCCCTTGGATCCAAGAAAATGGCAAAATTCCTACTCTTACCCAGCCTGCACATTAAGCTCAAAGAAATGTTTTTAAAAACTTCTTTTTCAGAGTGCTTCAGCTCAGAGGTCACTTAGTTCAGGAAATCCCACTGTCTGTCTCAGAATGGACTTTTCTTTATATATGAACAAAATCCTTCCATCTTTTGTAGCTACGTAATTTCCATTTCTTTGTAACAGTTCTTCAAAAACATATGATTTGGTAACAGAAATAGTTATATTTCGAGATGGTGTTGAATTATTGAAACTAGATTCTACTGATTTCAACAAATCAATACTAAATATGACAATCTATCAGTCAAGTTCTGAAATTTTTCATTTTAAAAATTGGTTATATTTTATTTGTAATATCTGTAAAAGAAAAAGAATATAGCTGTTCATAAAAAAAATTATCTCTTGGTTTTTGTTTACACTCCCCTTGACGAAATTCTAATATCTCTTGATAAGTTAGCCATTTGTGTTTGCCTATTACTTCTCATTTATAGGCAAATATAATGTTGAGATACCACTAAGGTGTTTTTGGGCACAACCTGAGTTATTCCATATTCTCAACATGGCATGTCTAACATTATAATCGTAAACTCTAAATTAATCTTGATTTTTTTGTACCATAAATATCCATGCCTCCAAAGTCTCAGATTGTGTCCTTCTAACTCCAGAAGTCTTCTATTTCTTAGCAACAGTCATTCTTTTATCAAAACTCAACAGCAAGCTGAAAAATAAATTTTCAATTCAGGTAGACCCTATATTCCTCTTTCCTTTGCATCTTGTAACTTTTTATTTAACTCATTTTTTTCCTCTGCCATGCATTTAAACTAACTTCTGCCATTATGTAAATAGTATATCAGTTATCAAAACAGGTATTGTCTGAAACACAAGCTACGTGAAACCCAGCTGTGATGTTCAGCCATGTCCTGCGTGTTGACAAGACACTTGCCAAGAAAGACCTCCTACTAGAGGTCAGCAGCAAGCAGCCAAAGGGTTGCCCAAAGCAACATTGGTATGACACATTGCATAAAGCCTCAAGATTGCTGGCATCCCCCATGACCAGGTCCAGGACCATATGAAATGGCGCCAGCAAACTGATATAGTGGACCCTGCCACTGTGTGGGACAAACACTAAAGGAGGAGGAGGAGGAGAAGAGTCTGAAACAAAAACATTACTCTAAGCTAGGCATTCATTTTTATCACAGAAATTTTCCCCAGCAGTGACAGTTTTAATTTCTCCCATCTTAAATGTACATCTCATATTTGTCATAGTGAATATTTTATTTTCTTCTCAATCTTAAATCTTGTTTTATTCATCAATTCTGTTTGATCTTCTATTTCCATATTTGTTTTAGCATCTTTAGGATTTCTTTGCTGCCCTATACTGGCTATCTGGGTTTTTGCACTGATCCACTAGTTAGCTTCTTTGTCTTCTGTTTATTAATTTTGAAACCTGCCACTGCAGCAAATTATTTTAATTTGCCCATTAATGTTTCAATTCCCTTTAAAGATCTTTTAAAACCAATACTAAGTTATCTGCAAAAGTCCTCAACTTATAAGTTTTTAATTTTTACTCCTCTCATCTTGTCTTATATGTCTAATCAGGAGAACTGGGGGAAGACACATATAGTTGTCAAATTTTTTATTTACAATTATTAGAAATATTTAAAATAGACAAGAATCCTGTACAAATGAAAAACATGTACTTGCTAAAATATATACATTTTCACTGAAATTTGAAACAGTAGAAGTAAAAGAATATATGATAAAGTGGGCTAAAATTTTGGTTATAAAATACAGAGGGGACAGAAAAATATGTAGTAAAAAGGAATTTACACTGTTTATATAGTTATAAAGTTAAAGAGAATTTTTATAAAATGATGCACTGTTCATATATATTACCAGATAAATAATTTAGAATGTATAAAGGTACTTCAAATTTGTGTTGGTTCTGTGATGGGATATTTTATTATGCTTGGTAGACAAGTAAAAAAAAACTAGAAAATTTGAGATTCAAATGCACATACTGATTCAGAGGATTTTAAAGATTAATGTACAATTGAGACCAGAGGGTTTTCTTTTGGGATTGATGGACAAAAAGTTGGGAAAAACTCATGGCGCTTTATTTTTATATATATTTAATAGTGACATTACTATATGTAAAAATATGGAAAGATTCAGCATTACCCAGTTGGTAAATGTGATGGAACTTGCTGAGATGGTGAAATGGACCTCTTTGATCAGAGAAAACACACTCTCTATGTTTATTGCTGACTGGAACCCTTTACGGATTTTTTTGCATAAAACAGGATAAATTATACAAAGACTGTTATGTTGCAACCATAGAATAAGAAGTAAATTTATAATTCTACTTATAACTGCTGTGATGATCAGAAACTACTTATTTGTATCTGTTTTCTTTCTTTTCTCTTTTCTTTTCTTGCACTTTTAGCTTTGATTTCTTTGCTTTTCTTTTCATTTTCTTACTTTATATTAGTTTGTATTAGTTTTACCTTCCTTTTAATTTTTTTAAATAAAGTTACCTTTAAAATATTTGGGAATCCATCTCCAGGTTTCATATACTTTCTGTGAATAAACCACACCAAATAAAAACAGAATCAGCAACACTATAATTTCCAGATTTAGATCTTGAATGAAAAGTATTTTATTTCTTTATATTGAGGGGAAAAAGCATTGAAGTTGTTGAAGCTGATGTACTTTCTCTTTCACCTCATTAGTTTCACTTATTCAAAATACATACAAATTCATGAAGCAATGCTATTACATTCATCAAAACAATAATTTAAAAGACAGCTTTAATGGAGACTAATCATCCCTTTGGCCTTCTTAGGCAAAGTTAATAGCATAACCTAACTTTATGATTAACAGGAACATTAATCTTTGACTGTGGAAAAGGCATTGGAAGCCTGAGAAGCCTGAAGATGAAGTGTCTACAGTAAGTCCCCGACTTAAGAACCTTCAAGTTTGGAACTTTCAAAGATGCAAACATCCAAGCACAGCAGCAAAGTGAGCACTGGGCTGTTAAGCGGCAGCGGCAGCTCTGGAAGCAAGAGTGGGACTTTGCCCACATGTCCAGCAGTTGCAGGGTGCTGCCCAACATTTTGTAGCTCCAGAGGTAAAATAAAAATCCCCCTTCCCTGCCACTCTAAGCTTGCCTTCTTTCGGGAGTCACCGCCCAACTGCTTTGATGGGGGAGTGACTCTTGAAGGAGATTTTAATGCTCTAAAAAGTTTCCTCTCCTCCTCCTTTTTTTGGGGTAGGAGGGAAGAAGGTGGAGGTAGCTAGGTTAACTTTGTTGGACTTACAAACAAATTGGACTGAAGAACGCACTCTCAGAACTGAAGTTGTTGTCCATGAGGAATTTGCTGTATTTGACTAAGATTGTTTCATAAATATTTACCATAGAGAACATTTGTGGGCTGCTATATGTACAACCTAGTAATAAGAAGTCACACTTTGCAGTTTAGCTGATAGAAATAAGAGGCATACAATGTGGATCCTGAGATTCTTATTTCCACCTTGTGAGAAGGAATTCTACTGAATTTCCTGCAACCAGAGAAGTCAAAGGAAAGAACATGTGTCTAAAACTCCTGGTGACAAAGTAAGAGATTGTACCAGCTCCTTGAAGCAAGAAAATTACATTCCTTTCAGAATCATTATGCAAGGGTAATATAGGTAGCCTTCAACTTACAACCACAATTGGGACCAGAATTTCCATTGCTAAGCAAGACAATTGTTAAATGAGTTGCACCCAATTTTACAACCTTTTTTTGACACAGTTGATAAGACAATCACTGCAGTTGTTAAGCAAATCCTGAAATCATTAAGAGAATCCAGTTTTCCCCATTGGTTTTGCTTGTTGAGAAGCAATTTGGGAAAATTGCAAATAGGATCACATGACTCTGGGTTGCTGCAACAACCATAAATAGATGCTGATTGCCAAATGCCTGAATTGTGACTACATGACTGTGGGTATGCTGTGACTGTCGTAAGTGTGAGGGTTGTAACTTCATATGTGACATTTTTTCAGTTCTGTTGACACTTCAAAAAGTTGCTAAATGAATGGTTGTAAGTCAATGGTTGTAATCTGATCTGGTCTGCAAAAATTTCAATGGCCACTAGATAAAGTTTTTCTAGCTCTCATTGGTGCTGGCTAATGGTCAGCTCTTTGACAGCTTGGACCTTGTAGCCATGGGTAAGAAATACATGCAATAAAAAGTATATGCAAATATTATTTCTCTGATTTGCCCCAAATCCAATATATGTACAGAGACTATTAAACCAGTTCACTTTTTCTCAAGTATCTTTCTCCCAGTACTAAGCAAGTTGTGCCATTTAAATCAAATATTTAATGCAGAATGTATGGAAGATAAAAATAACAAACCCACATCTAACTGATGTAGATTAAATTAAATTTTAGTTTAAATTAAATTTTACATTTATTGCTTGAAGATAACATTTGGGTAGTATGTCTGTTATGACAGAATTATGGAAGTCTGTATTTGTATGCTAAGCAGTATCAGTGACCTTCACAGATATATATTTAAAACATACCTTTGATGTACACTAATATCTACATAGAAAGAAAGAAAAAATGTTGCTGAAATCCCACCATGCCAAAACATCATAAAAACATAACATTAAACATGAAGGATAAAAAGTAGACTGTAGCATATTCAGTATCAAATATTTTTTCCTCTGAATTGTAACAGAGATATATTTCTAACAATATGATTTTATTCATATTTATGAAGCAGAGAGTTACAAAGCAACATTCAAACAGTTTTTATTTTTTTATAAATGATTATGATCTTTTGGGAGAAAAAGACAGAATGAAAGAAAGATTCTCACTTAAAATTATATGGCTTGTATATTTGCTGGAAACTTTCTTGGGATCTCATATCCTAATTGCCAAAATATTTTTCACTATCACTTATCCAAGTCACCACAGGAAACAATGAATGACAGCTGTTTATTTCTCCATGTACTTCATTGATTGCAAGAAAGGTGAGCTGTACATGTCATATCTATAGGTAGGTAGGTAGGCAAACCTTTCAACATCACAGTAATCCAAGTCTATGCACCAACCACTGATGCCAAAGAGGCTGAAGTTGACCAGTTCTATGAAGGCCTGCAACACCTTATAGAGCTCACACCAAAAACAGATGTCCTTTTT
>JANHZU010000003.1:166768-181185 GCA_032468055.1 Acrochordus granulatus
ACTTCCAACTGTGCTCTGTGAAAGCTTAGTGTTCTTCAACAGTTTAATTGGATCTATGAGTGACCTTTTTTTTTTTAAAAAAGCTTCATTCAAAGGAGATTGAATATTTATTACCAGAATTTTTCTCAAGAATGGCAAAATTCTTGAAAAAAAAGAACATGATGAAGAACAGAGCAACTGAAGCTCTGCCTTTTTTACATGCATCATGCATATAAATGGGAAGAGCTTTGGTTCTGAAGCTGAAACTCAAATACTTTGGCCACTTAATGCAAAGAGATGACTCATTGAAAAAGACCATGACGCTGGGAAGGACTGAAGGCAAAAGGAGAAGAAGACAGCAGAGGATGAGATGGTTAGATAGCATCATCAACACAATGAATATGAATTTGAGCAAACTCCAGGAGACAATGGAGGACAGGAGGGCCTGTCATGCTGTAACTGCCATCTTGACTTTTTGGTTTAATCTTGCAGATACCCCAGCTTTGTGTATTGATTTGGGATTCTGGGATTTTTTTTTTTAGAACAAGTTACACAGCCTGAAAAAAGTTTGATAATCAGCTGTTTACAGCTAGTCATGTCATTTTAACATAATTTATGATGTAAAGTTTTTTTCTTCAGCTTTTGCAGTCAACTGTGTATGTTTACTTATAAAATGGAGGGAAGGGAAATGGTGACAACCAGTAATATGTATTCTGCCTCCAAAGTTCCCTTATGATGCCATTCTCTGGGTAAACAACATAATCCAATATAGTGTAGTGCGATGTTTTTCAAATTTGGGAGCTTTAAGATGTGTGGACTTTAACTTCTAGAATTCCCTAGCCAATATTGGGGTTGAAGTCCACACATCTTAAAGATGCCAATTTTGAAAACACTGGTATAGTGGACAGAGTGTTGGGCTTAGACCATGAGGGTCCAACTTTGACAACTTTAAGATGTGTGGACTTCAACTCCCAGAATTCCTCAGGAAGGAAGTCCACACATCTTAAATTTGCCAAGGTTGAACACTCCTTCCTTACACTGAGAAAATAGGTACTAAGTCTTTGCTTAATAGTCAAGATTGCTGGGTAGCCCTGAGTCTCTTCAAGAGATCAAATTATCTATGTCGGGGAGAAATGTAGCTGACCTTGGAAATCTTCAAAATCAGGATGAATAATTCCAATAAGTATTGTCCAGCTGAAAATTAGGGAAACATATAAACATTACGGTGGTAGAAAATATATAAATATTAATAGGATGTGATTCTCTCCTTTTAAAAATGATTCAATAGTCTCTCTGACTATTGAACCTGTTGGTTGAACACAGGATTGTTTTATGATGCCCTCTTGTGTGTTTGTTTTATTTCATACTGTGTAGTCTAATCATTTTAAAGACAATTTATCTCTATCCCTGCCTTAAACCATTTCTGTTGACTAGAAGACTTTTAAAAAGCAGTTTCCAGCTGTGCTATAGTTTAGTAAATTATATTGGAGGTTAAGAATTTTTTTCTTTTTTTTCTTTGTTTTTTTTACTGCAAATCTATGGAGATGAAGCTTTAATATTTATTTTAGAAAAGCTGTTTCATACGCTTTGTTTCCTGCTGTTTCCCTGAACAGCTCTATAAAACTTTTTAATGAAACTGGTTGAGAGTTCCTTCTATTTCTACCACTTTACAACTGAAAAAGCTTCCTGAATAACCAGCAAATCAACATTCTGTTATCTAAAAAGGGGAGACAGAGAAATTTAGAGGGAACATTTCTCAAAATAATACCTCAATATTATCTTTAAAATGTTGGCCATCATCCAGCAATCTAGGAAAGCACACTTAAACCTCTTTGTGGATATTAAAGTTCCTTCCAATGTTTATTTGTTTAAAAGAGTTAAATCATGTCTTTATGGGATATTGAATGAGGCTCATGTTTTAAATTTAAATCTATATTCATAGTTAAAGAAAATCAAATATCTACAAATAACCAAATGTATCTGAGGAGATAATTATAATTATAATAATATCAAAAACATCTGCCAGGCTATCCCACATCCCTTACATGGACAGTCTGAAGCTGTATGGAAAAACACCATCTGAAATAGAATCGCTGCTCAATACTGTCCATATATACATCCAAGATATTGCAATGGGGTTTGGATTGAACAAATGTGCCACCCTTTCCATCAATGGCTGGAATAGTGGATTGGACTCCAGCAGAACTAAAAGTCAGGAAGATCAGAAAAAGAAACCACCATATCTCCCAGTTCCAGACAAACATCACAACTGTGCTAACCAAAATCAGTTTTTCTTTGGTGTTCTGAAGCTCAGGCTGACATTGACAGTTCTCCATAGAGTCTCTGGTGCAGGAAAGTGCAACTTTGATGAAACTGTGGCTTGAGTGAACTGCCAGTTGCCATACTGCCTCTTCTGTGCTTGCATGGGAACCAACAGAGCTTGCCTTGCTTCCACTTTCCTAAATTGCATGCTGAAGTTCTCTTGGCAACCAAGCACTCTGTTCACACACCCTCTCCAACATTCTGAAGCCACTTCACAATAACGAAGCCCAACTACCAGTCACCAACCTGATGCTGCGTACATAGTATTCAAGATGCAGAGAAGTCATAATAATGATATTAAGATATTGTTTTATTTTCAACCCCTTTCATAATCCTCCATAGCACAAAATTTGCATGAAAGATTGAGGAGATCCAAGGTAAATAGCAAAATTGCAAAAAAAAAATGCAAAAATTTTCTCAAAAAGGCAACTGGACTTTTATTATATCATCAGAAAATGTTTCTCTCCTGTCCAGGAGACTTAGTTCCATGTGGAAAGGAAAGAGGTGGCAAGATAATATATATTTCTCACAAGACAGGATATAGTACACACTCCTACCTTGTGAGAAACATATATATTCTTGCCACCTCTTTCCTTTCCATATGGAACTGAGAAAGTCCCTTGGATAAGAGATGAAACGTTTTCCGATTATATCAAATAATAAAAGTCCAATTGCCTTTCTGAGAAAACTTTTGCATATTTTTTGCAGTTTTGCTATAAATCATGACCTGGATTAATGAGAACATATGTAGACATCCATGGTCAATGATCTTGCCAAATCTCAGCTTTAGGTGGTTGAGCTATAAATTGTTTACTGTGATTATAAAATGGGATGCAGTAAACAAAAGATCCAGGAACATTGCTTTGGTTCCTTCAAAAAAGGCTGGGAGAGAGAAGAAAAACAAACTGATTATTTTTAGAAGCTAGGTAAATAAATGGGGCCATTTCCACAATAGCTCTGCTTGTGAACAAATATTATTTTACTGAACCAAAGAAGAGGCATCCGTCATACCACATCAAAGATTTCCCTCTATTTTACTCCATCTATTCCTCAGATTCCTAGCAGAGGAATGTATCCCTTATCAGGTCACAACAATATTGAACATTTAAAACTTTTTTTTTCTTGACCTCAGCTTGTAATAGCATTCCATTTAGTTCATATTTTTAATTTCTCATGTCAAGCTGCCACCTGTCACAGAGGTGTAAGGGTGGCAGCTTGACATAAGAAATTAAAAATATCTATTGGGTGAAATTCCACATGGAATAACTTGCAAGTATATCATTTGAACATTTCAGCTGCAGTTTTGTATGTATTTACATACAGTACACAAATATGTCAACATACATACAGTATACACAGAAATGTAATGAAGTTATTCAAATATTTCCAGAATAAAGATAAATAAACTATGCAGCATTCAATTTCCTTTTTATTTTACCTTCCTATGATAGCAATATTTCTGTTTCTGGAAAAGCTGCAGCATGAACTATATCTTGTGGCCTGTGTTTTTTTTTAAACATGACAAGGAGAGGTAATAATAACATCCAGAACAATATATTGTGCTACAGAAGAAATACTAGAATGCAGTCTAAAAAGCCTTACCTTGGTCTAAGAATAAGGCACTTAAGAATGATATATTTCACTCCTTGGTAGGTTGAGGAACACAATCACCTAAGTCCACTTTAAATATTTGATTGCAGCCTTTTCCTTTCATACAATATTTATGCCCACTTCAAGTACTGGAACATTTGATGCCCGTAAATATACAATTTCCTGGTGTAATGGCTTGCCAGGAACATTTGAACTTCTGTATAAACATAGTTTAAATAACAGTTTGGAAAGAGATCGCCTTGCACCCAAATCATAACAGATACAAGACCGGTGTTTCATACACCAAGCTCATAGTAGAAAAAGCAACAGTATTAACAACATCATTAACTTGTTGTTGATTTAAATCCTGAAGGTATCTGGTGAACCAACAAGCTGATTGCAGCTCAATATTTATGCCCTCTGGCCTACCATGGATTCAATAAACTTCTAGAGTTCACTGGCCACTCAGAGTTGCATAAATATACAGTGTATGGATAAACATCGACAAGTTGCAATACAATGACAAATCCCTCCATATGATGGATGGTTTGTTTTTGGTATGTCACAAATCTAATCCTACAAGATTACTTGATTCTGAAAGCAATTCTGTTCATGGAAAAACAATTTTTTAATGATAATCCTATTTTGTGAATATTGGATACTTACTGAACTAGTATTAATATAGAACGTGTCTTAGTTACCCTGTTTGATTCTCATTTTCTCTCTTCTTATTTTTCTTAGGGCACTAAGTAACCAGGTCTTAAACATTCTGCTAACACATCTTCTCCATTTCTAAATGCAAAGCAATCCAGTGTGGGACCAAGATGCAAAATTGGGATGTTGGTCCTGTATTTTGTCTATTTTAGGTTAATGCTTACTTAGTATATAATGTATTCTGATTGCACATTTAAAAAAACAATATAAAAAGACCAAAGAACTAAAGAAAAAGGGCACTCATAGCAGCAGCAATTTTACATGGGCCTTAGCTCACTTAGAAAAATGATGGCTGAATTTATATAAATCACATACCTGCACATTTCTCCTTCACTGATATGTTCAGTTTAGTGTATGCAGTGACCATGCATCATTTGCCCTGATGTGAACAATGGGTTTTATTGAACACTCTGATCTAGGATTACAAATATTCTATTGTTTTCTTTGAGGAGAAGTTGTTCAAAAGTTAATCTGCAAATGGTTTTACATCTTAATTTTTTAAAAAAGTTGAAGTCTTTTCTGTCTAAAAGTCATATTTGTATTTTTTTTGTAAATAAAGAAAATAGTACATAATTATGCATGTGGCTTGAACAGAAAACAAGGAAAGACATAAGCAAAAAAGCTTACTTTCAATCTATATATAAATGAAATAAAGAATCTCTATTTGGTTTGCAATTTGTCCTTGGAAATTCATGACCAGCAAATGAAGTTGAAACTATGGGTAGCTCTTATCAAATTAAGAAGCAGAATATCTTTGTTCTAGGAATGCTCAAAATGAAGTCTTTAAGTGAACTACAGAATTCACAACTTTACTGACCCCCATCTAAAGACTTGACAACTCTTTGTAGTATAGTCAAAACATCAGTTATGCATCTCGTCTTTTCCATGTCTTATCAATGCTCAAGCTTGAAATTACTATTGCTTACCAATTAGGCATTCTGACAGAGCATATAAGTAGTTTGCAAAATTATTGAACAGTTATACTTGTTTTGCAAACTGTTAGAATCTACATTGCTATTGAAACACATGGATGCTTATAGGACAGATTCTTATGCTATATTCCTTTTTATTCAACATTATTTGAACTGCAACTTTAGAATATTATTATGGTCATATAAATATACTCTATTTTTAAATTAGTGGAAATTTGGAAACTTTTAATTTTAATCTTCATTTACATTGTCTAACCATTTTTTTCACTTATATGACTGAAAGTGTTTAGTATATAAATTCTGTCATCACCAAATATTTATTTTCCATGCATGGAAATATGCATGGAAAATAAATTTGTTCATTCAACTAGAATTTTCTACTGAGATAAGCTTTTTATTTTTCAGTGACTTAACTTTTCATTAAAATAAAGTAGCTGAAAAACTGCTAGTTACTCTATGTATTGGGGAACAGCCATCCTGGCAGGGAAGTGGACTCAAATGCAGAGTTAGCCTGGAGTCACTATGTAAAGACAAGAGGGCTAGGTCTGACCCTCCCTAAATGCCTTAGAGCCTTATCTAATAGCTCTCATGTGAAAGCTGCCAGTCTAGGAAGATTCCTGTATTATAGGCAGTTCACAATAATGTGGTTAGCTTGAATTTTGTATGTGTGGATCTGGTTGTTTACTATGAGACCAACATCAAATATTATTTGTGAGTTTAATGCTGAAAAAAGAAAGGGAGGTAATGTTTTCAAACAATAATAATGATATAAAATACCATTTCAGTGAGAAGTCTAATGATTGTTTTATTATATATACAGAATTTGGCAACAATGTTTTATTATATATACAGAATTTGGCAACAACAACATCTGGCTTTCTAAAATGATGTTTCATCATGTCCTATTTTTATATTCTTCAAGAGTACTGTTGTGACAACATAAAATATTTGATATATAATACAATATAATGTGATTAAATATAATAGTTTTAGAACTAGGTTCCTAGGATTTGCCTCTGGTCCTCTGAAGGTTGTCAGAGGATGTCCTCAAGAGATTATTTGTAATGATGGACAAGCTTCTCAAGGCTTTGTTGAGTTAACTTTTAGGGCTCCCTTGAATTTGTGCAAGCTGTGAATTAGGAAGACCATTATTTGGTAAGCATCCAATGTTTTCAACAAGTGATGCTTCCTGGCTACACAAATAGAATTCAGGGATTGTGATTGTGAAATACGCTGTCACTTCTGCTAATTAGACTTAGAGATTCAAAAGACTGCCATTCATGCAGCCCCATGCATAGCCTAAAATTAATTAAATACCAGAAATACAGCATCATTAATGAGAGCACATAAAAAGAAACGCTTCCCACAATTCCAACTTGTTTGAGAGAGATCACAAGGGTTTCTTGTTTAAACACATTCATAAAATTGTTCTTTATAAATTGTTCATGATGTGCTTGTGCAAACCAACAGAATTCTTATTCACAAATGGGCAAAGATGCCTGAATTATACATCCCCCAAGGTGAATCAAAGCAAACAGCATGCAGAAAGACAAAGCAGTCCAGATGGTCTATCAACAGTTAATTAAGTGGCAGAACCCAAGCCAGGCATTGTGCTGCCAACCTCATTGCCTGCAGACCCTACATGGGAGTCTGATTTAGCCTGCTGGATGAAATCCTGGTACAGATTGGCATCAGCATCCTGTGACATGCCTTTGAAACACAGCCAAGCAAACAAAAGAAGAAAAGCAAAGTGAAAGTGGGCCTGCTAGGGTACATTTTTTTAACAATGGTGGGTATGGCTTCTTCTCTTTCTGTTTCACAGTGCTGGGCCTAAGTGAGCAAAATTATTCTTGATTTATTGTTCCAAATACTGAATTGTCCCAAAGACTATCAGGAAAAATAAATCAAGGTCACACCGAATAATAGGAGTTGGCTTTTAATTACTGTTTTACCTACTACCCCATCGAAAAATATCTCCAGCTTTGTGACGATAAAGACTGCCTTGTTGATTTTTTTCCTTACTTTGGTAACTTTGCTTCAGGACTAAAACAGGGTTGACATAATAGCTAGATTTTATATCTAAAAGCAAGAAGTCCAACAATTGTTTTCTCAATCTTCTAAAATCTATCACTTTCGAAGTTAATCAGACCTATTCTGTATGGCTGAAGAGCTTTCAGTACTTTGTTACAATTGGAAGCTACTGTTTGATTATAAGCCACATTACCCTTTCCTTTTCTTACCTTACCATTAAAACATACTTTTTTATCGAAATTTGTTGGAAATTCAAAAACTTTCACAATATTTGGTCAAGCTTAAGTTGTCTTGATAAAAGCAATGGTGTCAGTATAGATTCTGAAGGCAGCTTATATTTTGGATCTTGGCAAGGAAGGGTATTTAAAATCCAAATAATCTTCCTTCAGTTCAGAATAGGAATTCCTAAAAGAGGCAAGATAGAATAAGAGCAATCAGGATATTTGCACAGAAGAAAAATGTGAAAGGCAGTTGTAGTTTAAAGCAATAGGAGATGATAAAGGGCCCCTGTGTATGATAAAGAGATGAGGTAGAGAAGAATTGGAGAATTCTTCAAAGAAGACGGACAGAAAAATGCAAAAGCATAAAACTGGAAAGTTGCCACTATTTTTTTTTTAAATTCCAAATCATCCTTCAAGTGGTATCTTATAGGTATCTTTCCTACACACCAGGTAAATACATGATGTCAAGAAAAACTACAGTACAGTCCTCAACTTGTAACTCAATTGGGACCAAAATTTGTGTCTCTAAGCAATGCAGTCATAAAGCATGATGCTTATGTGGCTGCATTGCTTAGCAATGGCAATCCCAGCACTGTCTGTTGCTCTCATTTACCAAATTCCAATAGTTGTTAGCTGAGGACCACCCCAGCCCAAGCTATTTTGGATATGATCCCTCCAAACCCCAAGCCTTGGTAAGGTAAGGGACTGCCTCCTCTTCAACTCCTCCACCTGCTTATCTCCCACCCATCTTTACCCTTTTGGCTACCCTGCAGGGAGGAAGCAGCCCCAAAACTATGTAGCTTTGAAGCTGCTTACCATGCTGTGGTTCAAAATCCTGGCCCTACACAAGGAGCAGCTGGTTATTCCAGGCCTTATTTCTGAGACCACATGCACTGTTCTCTGTATTGTATGTGACCTTCTCACCATGCCAAGAAGCTTTCTGAAGCTTCATGAGAAGACTGCACAGTTTGGAGAAAGGCATTTATGACCTTCTCACAAGGTTTTGAAATACCTCTACTACAGCTCTGTGTTGCCAGTGCTGCCACTGCTACTGAGAAGTGCTGCTTACAAGGTGGCCAAAAGGCCAGAAATAGTAGACAGTAAGGGAGAGGAGGAAGATGAAGCACCGCAGTGGTTGAAAGTACAGGTGGGCTGCCAAATGCTTGAATTTTGACCGTAAGAGCACTGCAACAACCATAATTTGGGGACCAGTTGTAAGTTCCTTCAGTCCCATAACTTCAAATGGTATTAAATGAATGGTCATATATCTATGATGACTACTATGTACACTATGACATACTACTATATACTATGACTACCCGTATTTTATTTATTTAGTTAATTTCTATAGCGGCCCATCTCAGCTACATATACTAACTCTATACTATACTGTCTCTGAATACAGTATTAGGACTTCACTAAAATATGTAAGAGTCACTGTATAAGGTGAGTAGCTATATAAATGTAATAAATTAAAATAAATAAATAAATTGACAGATCTTGAAAAGTACTAAATGCATACATTGGCTGTTTCCACATATATAAGGTTTCATAGTGATTAGTACCTGAACAGGAGACTGCCAGGAAATTCTTGAGGTGTAGATTAAACAGGGAGATTGAAAACAGTAGGCTGTTGCCAAGCAAATTATTTGGATGGATTCATTAGGAGTTGAACTTGACCTGAGGGAGACTTTACACAGTTTTATTTTGAAATTAAATTTGAAATGAAATAACAGGAAGAGTAAAATTGGGAAATAATTCACAATCCATCATTATGGATATTCTTTCACTGGAATTAAAATAGGTGAGCTTCAACAGAACTTAAATAGAATTTAAGATTGTTTGTTTCAAATATTTATTTGGCTAGCATTTTTATACAATATAACTCTGGGCAGTTAACAACCACAACATAGAAATTAAAACCTCCACAGAGTTAAAACCATCAATTACCACCAAGCTGCTGTAGTACTTCCATTCCACACATGTTGGGCTCAGGTCCCATCATAGCCTGGGGGAAAAACCAAGTCTTTGCAGCCTTCTGAAAGGTCTGGAGAGCAGAAGATGTCACAATTATTATTGTAGTGATTCTTTGACTGAAGCATTAAGCAATTTTTCATGTGACCATTTGGACCAACCATTGTGCACATGATTGCTTTTAGCTGCAGGAGAATTAGCCTACCTAAATCTATTGTCCATGAAATTGTGGAAGCAACCCACTGCCATACTGTGTGGTAAACAATCTAGTATGCTAACAATCATATCTGTAAACAAGTACTTTCTTTTATCAGTTGACCATTTTTTGTAGTGAGAAGGAAAGCCAATTTCAACACAGGATAAAGAGATATACAATGTAAGAATTGTCAACAGTTTCACAAAGAAGAAAAGCCATCATCAATTTTCAAAAAAGAAATTAAACAATTTGAATGTTAATGTCAAGAACAGAAGCTACAAGATGCAAGATACCAAAATTTTAAAAGCATGAAAGTAGAATATTTGTTTGACATTTTAATTTCCTAAATTATTTTTGCCCAAAGCATACGCACCATCTTTTTGCCTACATTACATAACAGCAACAGTGCATAATAACAGCAACACCAACCCATCTTAAGATTTGTTGACTGTTAGAAACAGTAAGAAAGCTTCTTAATTTAAAAGTAAAAATTCAAAATTTGATCTCAGTGGTGTAATTAGCACCAATTAATTTTCAGTTATTATTTGGCACACTCACCCAGAGAAGATGGAAAGGGTTAATTCATAGGATTAAGAAACTAGACACCTTTTTTGTAGAACTGTAACTACTAATAGAGAAAAAGTCCAACAACAGATAGAGAAGATCCAATTAAAGTGGAAAACATGTGGAAGACCCAGATTCTGACCATTTGGCTTGTCTAGAGAAAGGATAGCAATCACGTCAACTTCAGAAACTTTAATGAACCAGGTTAGATAAGTTAAATTTTCATAACCCAAGATCTAGTCCAGAGGGAATAATGAAGTAGATTCATAGGAAGGAGGTGAGAAAAAAAAAGCAATTGAAGAGACAAAATTGAAGAGACAATGTGTTCTAGTGATACTTACTACATCTAAGAAATAGAGAAAAATAGATTAAGAAAACTATTGCTCTCTATCAAAAGGTATATTATTCCTTGCTTGAAATATTTCGTATCTCCATCCCTCTCCTCTCTTCCTTATTCATTTCTAGCTGGTCACCAAGAACTTTATCTTGAAGAGCTGAATAGAATCCATCATGTCCTATAGATTTAGATTTTAGTGTAGAAAAAGCTACTGTACTTAATTGCAGAAAGTGATGCAGAAGTGAGTAAATTAATTACATAAGGAGTGCAAGTAAGCAACTATTAGTCATCAACCATTCTTAAATATTCTTCTGTATTCAATATCCATGGTTTGGTGATTGTAACCATGAGCCACCATGATTTCCACTGCTTTTATAAAGATAATGAAAGCAACTTCGTACCATTGTATCACCAAGCTTCAAGGACTACAGTCTTTTAGACATGGATGGGGAATTTTGGAATTGTTGCTGAAAGACAGTATTTATGCCTTGCATAGGGATTTATCAAGCTGCCCTTGGATCATGTAAAGAGTTGTTTGCTGTGCAAATGAGAAAACTAACAGTGACAAGTCAGGAGGATTGTGTTGGCACATTGAGGGTTGGCTTCTATCTATAATTAATGTGACCAATTCTATTACTTGCTGCCAAGTGGAAAAATATAGTGAAGCATAGATAGATGCACCAAAATTCCTTGTGTGTCCCTTCTTACATCTTTGCTTATTAGAAGATTCTTACTGGATAAAAATAAGTGAAAGATACATAACATTAGAGGAATAATAGTTGGACCTTGTCTGTCTGTCTATCTGTCCATCATGCAGTTAGACTTCTTCCAAATGTTCAAAAAGAAGAGTAAATTGTAATTCAAAAGTAGGTTCTTCTTCCCCCATAGAAAGATCTTAAGCATCCTCATTTTCTGTAAAGGAGAAATTTAATAATTGTGCACTCAAATCCTTAACAAATTTACTCAAAAGTAAATAGCACTGAATTTGGTAAAACTTTGCAATTATTCTATTAATTCTAAATGGTTAACTTAGGAAATTGGAAAATTGCTCCACAAAAGTTGCAGTATATATAGTGATTGTGTGTAGGGATATGAAGGTTTAATCCAGAGCTCAGAACTATGGAAGTGGTTTTCCCAGAATGGCTGTTGAGATCTGCACCTGCAAAAGCTTCCTTATCACAAGAAGCATGATTAATCACAAGAAGTGTGAGAAGTTGGGGCGAGTATTCCTAAACTATTTGATGTGTACGCATGTGCAAATATTTTAAATGATGTAACCTTGTAACTATGGCTAACTAATAAAAAAGTGAAAGAAATCAGGGGGAGAGATTTGCTCTCTTGCTCACTTGCTTTTCTGTAAACTTCCAAAGCAGCTGGACTGCTTCTGTGTCTCATTTCTCTGCTTGTACAATAGCTTTCATTCCTAATTAATAATCTGATGCTCAAAGGTAAGAGCACAGATCCCAGGTAATTACTACAGTTGTGATTAATTTTCATTTTTCTTTAGTATGACAATTGGGCTTGTATCACCAAATAAATAAACTCAAATTTAGTGTAAATAATTGTATTAACACTAAATTTGTTAAGAATATGGAAGAGCACTGCTGAAAAAGTGACATAAAGAAATTCAGCAAAAATTATTCTTATTGGAATATGTTTCTAAACATATTTTCATTTCCAAAATACACTATTTTGTATTTTAAATAAGCATTACATAATGGTGGAATCAGAAGCCTCCCAAAATAAAAGCAAAAGTAATGTCATAGGATTCAGATCCTGTTAATTGAAAGTAAACAAAGCGTGATGGAAGTCAAATCAGAAAGGAAAAAAAATCAGGAAGAAATTTTATTTATTCATCGCATTTCTAATTGCCCATCTCCCTCAGAAGAGAAATTTCCTTAGAATGAAAATCAGTAAAAAAAATCATTAGGTAAGATTGCTCACTGATAATTTTCCCAGATTCTAAGGCTATAAGATAGTTTATCCAAGAATTCAGTTAGCATTCTTCAAAACTGTTTCACTGTGCTAAAAATCTTTGGACTTATTTACTCTGCCCTGCAAATATTTCTAGAGGTCAGAAATGGATAATGTTTCCCTCTATTAATCCCCCACCTATTGTCAAAACAACTTCAGTGTGTAATTTTCTGCTCTGCCTCATTTGCTTCTTTGCAGAAGAGGGAATATCATTTGAACTGAGTCAGTATTTACCCATGCTGTTTAACACCATCTAAAATTAACTTTTATTATTGTGCTATAATAGCACAATGGCTATAATTCTTGTCTTGTAAATAGGTTTTGCTTTAAAACCTGACCAAACCTTTTTTTAAAAAAATACAATTTGTGGTTTGTTGTTGTTTTCTAAGTGTCCTATGCACCAAATACATCTTCCTAGTACATTCAGCAGTCTGAAAGCTATGTATGAGAAAATTATTTCTCATATATCAGATAGCTCCTAGCTTCTAGCAGAAGAGCCTTTCCTGCTGAAAGACTTGTGGAATAGTCAATTGTACAGATAATCACGCATCAAGCCATTAAAGATTTGAAGGTAACAGTAACATCTCCAGTTGTACTCAAAAGGCAATTGGTTAACTACTGCAGGTCTTTAAATAGAGACAATATAATCCCTAGATCTTGCACTAGAAAGAAACCAGGGTGCCACATTTTGTACCAGCTGCAATTTCCAGATATTTTTCAACAGTAGCTTCAGGTGCAGCACATGAAGGTAGTTAAGATGGGCTGTAATCAAGGCAAGGATATCTGTAATTGTCCAGATGTCTTAAGAAAAGTTGCATTTGGCTCACTAATTGTAATTGTGCAAATACGTTTCTCACCAAAGCATTTTTTCCAGATAATTTTAGTAAAGGTTTGAATAAAAGAATAAAAGGTAATAGAAACTAAGAAAGAAAAAAAGTATTACAAAAAAGTGTAAAAAGATCCCACCTAAAAAACACTTCCCACCCTCTTCATGACAAATATAAACAATTCCCTAATCTCTTCACCTCCTCTTAGCTAACAAATATAAAACTCTTCACCCATTTCATGATAATAGGCAAATCAGATAAGTAACATCTCCAATCCAGTTGCCAGCAAAAGATCCCTACAAAGCTCTAAGATTTTAATGTTAATCAACAGAAAAAAACTCAACATTCTATATCCTACCTCTTACCTAAAACAAAATCCCATTTGAAAGTCATGAAATCATCCCAACATCCTACTATAAATAAAATTAAAAAAACAAGTTTAATATAACAAAAGGAGACCATTATATGAAACAAGTCTCAATACACAATATTCCAAATAATATCTTTATTATTCAATATCCCCACTTTATAGGTATTCCTATTTCTCAAATGTAAAATGATCCCTATATCAAAATAGAGACAAATAAACCTAAAAGTTAAACATGTTGTTGTTAAGTTGCGCAGTCGTGTCCAACTCTTTGTGACCCCATGGACTGCAGTACACCAGGCCTCCCTATCCTGCACTGCCTCCCGGAGTCTTCCCAAGCTCACACCCATCACACAGACTATGCTATCTATCCATCTCATCCTCTGCCG